>JANJGN010002901.1:0-56324 GCA_026770705.1 Isurus oxyrinchus
GGGAGATATCTGTACACTGACTGGTGTCTCTCAGTCCCTCTCTCTCAGGGAGATATCTGTACACTGACTGGTGTCTCTCAGTCCCTCTCTCTCTCTCAGGGAGATATCTGTACACTGACTGGTGTCTCTCAGTCCCTCTCTCTCAGGGAGATATCTGTACACTGACTGGTGTCTCTCAGTCCCCTCTCTCTCTCTCAGGGAGATATCTGTACACTGACTGGTGTCTCTCAGTCCCCTCTCTCTCTCAGGGAGATATCTGTACACTGACTGGTGTCTCTCAGTCCCCTCTCTATCAGGGAGATATCTGTACACTGACTGGTGTCTCTCAGTCCCTCTCTCTCTCTCTCAGGGAGATATCTGTACACTGACTTGTGTCTCTCAGTCCCCTCTCTCTCTCAGGGAGATATCTGTACACTGACTGGTGTCCTCTCAGTCTCTCTCTCTCTCTCTCTCAGGGAGTTATCTGTACACTGACTGGTGTCTCTCAGTCCCTCTCTCTCTCAGGGGAATATCTGCACACTGACTGGTGTCTCTCAGTCCCCTCATTCTCTCTCAGGGAGATATCTGTACACTGACTGGTGCCTCTCAGTCCCCTCTCTCTCTAAGAGAGATATCTGTTCACTGACAGGTGTCTCTCAGTCCCTCTCTCTCTCACGGAGATATCTGTACACTGACAGGTGTCTCTCAGTCCCCCCTCTCTCTCTAAAGGACATAGCTGTACACTGACTGGTGTCTCTCAGTCCCTCTCTCACAGGGTGATATCTGTTCACTGACTGGTGTCTCTTAGTCTCTCTCTCTAAGGGAGATATCTGTTCATTGGCGTCTCTCAGTCCCCTCTCTCTCTCAGGGAGATATCTGTACACTGACTGGTGTCTCTCAGTCCCCTCTCTCTCTCAGGGAGATATCTGTACACTGACTGGTGTCTCTCAGTCCCTCTGTATCAGGGAGATATCTGTACACTGACTGGTGTCTCTCAGTCCCCTCTCTCTCAGGGAGATATCTGTACACTGACTGGTGTCTCTCAGTCTCCTGTCTCTCAGGGAGGTATCTGTACACTGACTGGTGTCGGTCAGTCTCTCTCTCTCAGGGAGATATCTGCACACTGACTGGTGTCTCTACAGTCTCTCTCTCAGGGAGATATCTGCACACTGATTGGTGTCTCTCAGTCCCCCTCTCTCTCAGGGTGATATCTGTACACTGACTGGTGTCTCTCAGTCGCTCTCTCTCTCAGGGTGATATCTGTACACTGACTGGTGTCTCTCAGTCCCTCTCTCTCACTCAGGGTGATATCTGTACACTGACTGGTGTCTCTCAGTCCCCTCTCTCTCTCAGGGAGATATCTGTACACTGACTGGTGTCTCTCAGTCCTCTTCTCTCCATCAGGGTGATATCTGTACACTGACTGGTGTCTCTCAGTCCCCTCTCTCTCTCAGGGAGATATCTGTACACTGACTGGTGTCTCTCAGTCCTTCTCTCCATCAGGGAGATATCTGTACACTGACTGGTGTCTCTCAGGCCCCTCATTCTCTCAGGTAGATATCTGTACACTGACGGGTGTCTGTCAGTCCCACACTCTCTCAGGGTGATATCTGTACACTAACTGGTGTCTCTCAGTCTCTCTCTCTCTCTCTCTCAGGGTGATATCTGTACACTGATTGGTGTCTCTCAGTCCCCTCTCTATGTCACGAAGATATCTGTACACTGACTGGTGTCTCTCAGGCCATTCATTCTCTCAGGTAGATATCTGTACACTGACTGGTGTCTGTCAGTCCCACACTCTCGGAGATATCTGTACACTGACTGGTGTCTCTCAGGCTCCTGTCTCTCAGGGAGGTATCTGTACACTGACTGGTGTCGGTCAGTCTCTCTCTCTCAGGGAGATATCTGCACACTGACTGGTGTCTCTACAGTCTCTCTCTCAGGGAGATATCTGCACACTGACTGGTGTCTCTCAGTCCCCCTCTCTCTCAGGGTGATATCTGTACACTGACTGGTGTCTCTCAGTCCCTCTCTCTCACACAGGGTGATATCTGTACACTGACTGGTGTCTCTCAGTCCCCTCTCTCTCTCAGGGAGATATCTGTACACTGACTGGTGTCTCTCAGTCACCTCTCTCTCTCTGGGTGATATCTGTACACTGACTGGTGTCTCTCCGTCTCTCTCTCTCTCTCAGGGAGATATCTGTACACTGACAGGTGTATCTCAGTGCCTTTCTCTCTCAGGGAGATATCTGTACACTCACTGCTGTCTCTCATACCCTCTCTCTCAGGGAGATATCTGTACACTGACTGGTATCTCTCAGTCCCCTCTCTCTCAGGGTGATATCTGTACACTGACTGGTGTGTCTCAGTCCCCTCTCTATCTCAGGGAGATATTTGTGCACTGACTGGTAAATCTCAGTCCCTCTTTCTCTCTCAGGGAGATATCTGTACACTGATGGCTGTCTCTCAGTCCCTTACTCTCGGAGATATCTGTACACTGACTGGTGTCGCTCAGTCTCTCCTCACTCAGGGTGATATCTGTACACTGACTGGTGTGTCTCAGTCCCCTCTCTATCTCAGGGAGATATTTGTGCACTGACTGGTAAATCTCAGTCCCTCTTTCTCTCTCAGGGTGATATCTGTACACTGACTGGTGTCTCTCAGTCCCCTCTCTCTCTCAGGGAGATATCTGTACACTGACAGTAGTCTCTCAGTCCCTCTATCTCATGTAGATATCTGTACACTGACTGGTGTCTCTCAGTCCCCTCTCTCTCTCAGGGAGATATCTGTACACTGACTGGTGTCTCTCAGTCCTTCTCTCCATCAGGGAGATATCTGTACACTGACTGGTGTCTCTCAGGCCCCTCATTCTCTCAGGTAGATATCTGTACACTGACGGGTGTCTGTCAGTCCCACACTCTCGGAGATATCTGTACACTGACTGGTGTCCCTACAGTCACCTCTCTCTCTCAGGGAGATATCTGTACACTGACTGATGTCCCTCAGTCCCTCTCTCCCTCAGGGTGATATCTGTACACTGACTGGTGTCTCTCAGTCCCTCACTCTCTCAGGGTGATATCTGTACACTAACTGGTGTCTCTCAGTCTCTCTCTCTCTCTCTCAGGGTGATATCTGTACACTGATTGGTGTCTCTCAGTCTCCTGTCTCTCAGGGAGGTATCTGTACACTGACTGGTGTCGGTCAGTCTCTCTCTCTCAGGGAGATATCTGCACACTGACTGGTGTCTCTACAGTCTCTCTCTCAGGGAGATATCTGCACACTGACTGGTGTCTCTCAGTCCCCCTCTCTCTCAGGGTGATATCTGTACACTGACTGGTGTCTCTCAGTCGCTCTCTCTCTCTCAGGGTGATATCTGTACACTGACTGGTGTCTCTCAGTCCCTCTCTCTCACTCAGGGTGATATCTGTACACTGACTGGTGTCTCTCAGTCCCCTCTCTCTCTCAGGGAGATATCTGTACACTGACTGGTGTCTCTCAGTCCTTCTCTCCATCAGGGAGATATCTGTACACTGACTGGTGTCTCTCAGGCCCCTCATTCTCTCAGGTAGATATCTGTACACTGACGGGTGTCTGTCAGTCCCACACTCTCGGAGATATCTGTACACTGACTGGTGTCCCTACAGTCACCTCTCTCTCTCAGGGAGATATCTGTACACTGACTGATGTCTCTCAGTCCCTCTCTCTCTCTCAGTGAGATATCTGTACACTGACTGGTGTCTCTCAGTCCCTCTCCCTCAGGGAGATATCTGTACACTGACTGGTGTCTCTCAGTCCCCTCTCTCTCTCAGGGAGATATCTGTACACTGACAGTAGTCTCTCAGTCCCTCTATCTCATGTAGATATCTGTACACTGACTGGTGTCTCTCAGTCCCCTCTCTCTCTCAGGGAGATATCTGTACACTGACTGGTGTCTCTCAGTCCTTCTCTCCATCAGGGAGATATCTGTACACTGACTGGTGTCTCTCAGGCCCCTCATTCTCTCAGGTAGATATCTGTACACTGACGGGTGTCTGTCAGTCCCACACTCTCGGAGATATCTGTACACTGACTCGTGTCCCTACAGTCACCTCTCTCTCAGGGAGATATCTGTACACTGACTGGTGTCTCTCAGTCCCTCACTCTCTCAGGGTGATATCTGTACACTAACTGGTGTCTCTCAGTCTCTCTCTCTCTCTCTCTCTCAGGGTGATATCTGTACACTGATTGGTGTCTCTCAGTCCCCTCTCTATGTCAGGAAGATATCTGTACACTGACTGGTGTCTCTCAGGCCATTCATTCTCTCAGGTAGATATCTGTACACTGACTGGTGTCTGTCAGTCCCACACTCTCGGAGATATCTATACACTGACTGGTGTCTCTCAGTCCCTCTCTCTCTCAGGGAGATATCTGTACACTGACTGGCGTCTCTCAGTCCCTCTCTCTCTCAGGGAGATATCTGTACACTGACGGGAGACTCACAGTCACCTCTCTCTTTCTCTCGCAGGGAGATATCTGTACATTGACTGGTGTCTCAGTCCCGTAGTCTCGGAGACATCTGTACACTGACTGGTGTCTCTCAGTCCCCTCTCGATGTCAGGGAGATATCTGTACACTGACGGCTGTCTCTCAGTCCCTTACTCTCGGAGATATCTGTACACTGACTACTGTCGCTCAGTCTCTCCTCACTCAGGGTGATATCTGTACACTGACTGTTGTGTCTCAGTCCCCTCTCTATCTCAGGGAGATATTTGTGCACTGACTGGTAAATCTCAGTCCCTCTTTCTCTCTCAGGGTGATATCTGTACACTGACTGGTATCTCTCAGTCCCCTCTCTCTCAAGGAGTTATCTGTACACTGACTGGTGTCTCTCAGTCCCTCTCTCTCTCAGGGAGATATCTGTACACTGACGGGAGACTTTCAGTCACCTCTCTCTTTCTCGCTCAGGGAGATATCTGTACACTGACAGTTGTCTCTCAGTCCCTCTCTTTCTAGGAGTTATCTGCACACAGACTCTTGTCTCTCAGTCCCCTCTCAGGGAGATATCTGTACACTGACTGGTGTCTCTCAGTCCCTCTCTCTCTCAGGGAAATATCTGTACACTGACTGGTGTCTCTCAGTCCCTCTCTCTCAGGGAGATATCTGTACACTGACTGGTGTTTCTCAGTCCCCCCTCTCTCTCTCACACACAGGCAGTTATCTGTACACTGACTGGTGTCTCTCAGTCCCTCTCTCTCTCAGGGAGATATCTGTACACTGACTGGTGTCTCTCAGTCCCTCTCTCTCTCAGGGAGTTATCTGTACACTGACTGGTGTCTCTCAGTCCCTCTCTCTCTCAGGGAGATATCTGTGCACTGACTGGTGTCTCTCAGTCCCCTTTCTCTCAGGGAGTTATCTGTACACTGACTGGTGTCTCTCAGTCCCTCTCTCTCTCTCTCAGGGAGATATCTGTACACTGACTGATGGCTCTCAGGCCCTTTCCCTCTCAAGGAGATATCTGTACACTGACTGGTGTCTCTCAGTCACCTCTCTCTCTCTCTCTGGGAGATATCTGTACACTGACAGGAGACTCTCAGTCGCCTCTCTTTCTCAGGGAGATATCTGTGCACTGTCTGGTGTCTCTCAGTCCCTCTTTCTCTCTCAGGGAGATATCTGTACACTGACTGGTGTCTCTCAGTCTCTCTCAGGGAGATATCTGCACACTGACTGGTGTCTCTCAGTCCCTCTTTCTCTCTCAGGGAGATATCTGTACACTGACTGGTATCTCTCAGTCCCTCTCTCTCTCAGGGAGATATCTGTACACTGACTGGTGTCTCTCAGTCTCTCTCAGGGAGATATCTGCACACTGACTGGTGTCTCTCAGTCCCTCTTTCTCTCTCAGGGAGATATCTGTACACTGACTGGTATCTCTCAGTCCCTCTCTCTCTCAGGGAGATATCTGTACACTGACTGGTGTCTCTCAGTCTCTCTCTCTCTCAGGGAGATATCTGTACACTGACTGATATCTCTCAGTCCCCTCCCTCTCAGGGAGTTATCTGTAAACTGACGGGTGTCTCTCAGTCCACTTTCTCTCAGGGAGTTATCTGTACGCTGACTGGTGTCTCTCAGTCCCCTCTCTCTCTCAGGGTGATATCTGTACACTGACTGGTGTCTCAGTCCATTACTCTCGGAGATATCTGTACACTGACTGGTGTCTCTCAGTCCCTCTCTCTCTCAGGGAGATATCTGTACACTGACTGGTGTCTCTCAATCCCCCTCTCTCTCAGGGTGATATCTGTACAGTGAATGGTGTCTCTCATCCCTCTCTCTCAGGGAGATATCTGTACACTGACTGGTGTCTCTCACTCCCTTTCCCTCTCAGGGAGATATCTGTACACTGACAGGTGTCTCTCAGTCCCTCTCACTCAGGGAGAGATAGGTACACTGACTGGTGCCTCTCAGTCCCCTCTCTCTCAGGGAGATATCTGTACACTGACTGGTGTCTCTAAGACCCTCTCTCTCTGGGAGATATCTGTACACCCACTGATGGCTCTCAGTCCCTCTCTTCCAGGGAGAGATCGGTACACTGACTGGTGTCTCTCAGTCCCTCTCTCTCTCAGGGAGATATCTGTACACTGACTGGTGTCTCTCAGTCCCTCTCTCTCTCAGGGTGATATCTGTACACTGACTGGTGTCTCTCAGTCCCTCTCACTCAGGGAGAGATAGGGACACTGACTGGTGCCTCTCAGTCCCTCTCTCTCTCAGGGAGATATCTGTACACTGACTGGTGTCTCTAAGACCCTCTCTCTCTCAGGGAGATATCTGTACACTGACTGGTGTCTCTCAGTCCCTCTCTCTCTCAGGGAGGTATCTGTACACTGACTGGTGTCTCAATCCCTTACTCTCGGAGATATCTGTACACTGACGGGTGTCTCTCAGTCACCTCTCTCTCCCTCTCAGGGAATATCTGTACACTGACTGGTGTCTCTAAGACCCTCTCTCTCTGGGAGATATCTGTACACTGACTGATGGCTCTCAGTCCCTCCCTCCCAGGGAGAGATCGGTACACTGACTGGTGTCTCTCAATCCCCCCTCTCTCTCAGGGAGATATCCGTACACTGACTCTCAGTCCCTCTCTCTCTCAGGGAGATACCTGTACACTGACTGGGGTCTCTCAGTCCCTCTCTCTCTCAGGCAGATATCTGCACACTGACTGGTATCTCTCAATCCCTCTCTCTCTTTCTCAGGGAGTGATCTGTACACTGACTGGTGTCACTCAGTCCCCTCTCTCTCTCAGGGAGATACCTGTACACTGACTGGTGTCTCTCAGTCCCTCTCTCTCAGGGAGATATCTGCACACTGACTGGTGTCTCTCAGTCCCTCTCTCTCAGGGAGATATCTGTACACTGACTGGTATCTCTCAGTCCCCTCTCTCTCAGGGTGATATCTGTACACTGACTGGTGTCTCTCAGTCCCTCTCTCTCTCTCTCAGGGAGATATCTGTACACTGACTGGTGTCTCTCAGTCCCTCTCTCTCTCAGGGAGATATCTGTACACTGACTGATATCTCTCAGTCCCCTCCCTCTCAGGGAGTTATCTGTAAACTGACGGGTGTCTCTCAGTCCACTTTCTCTCAGGGAGTTATCTGTACGCTGACTGGTGTCTCTCAGTCCCCTCTCTCCCATGTAGATATCTGTACACTGACTGGTGTCTCTCAGTCTCTCTCTCTCTCACGGAGATATCTGTACACTGAATGGTGTCTCTCAGTCCCCTCTCTCTCTCACGGAGATATCTGTACACTGACCGGTGTCTCTCAGTCCCTCTCTCTATCAGGGAGATATCTGTACACTGACTGGTGTCTCTCAGTCCCCTCTCTCTCAGGGAGATATCTGTACGCTGACTGGAGTCTCCCAGCCCCTCTCTCTCTCAGGGTGATATCTGTACACTGACTGGTGTCTCAGTCCATTACTCTCGGAGATATCTGTACACTGACTGGTGTCTCTCAGTCCCTCTCTCTCTCAGGGAGATATCTGTACACTGACTGGTGTCTCTCAATCCCCCTCTCTCTCAGGGTGATATCTGTACAGTGAATGGTGTCTCTCAGTCCCTCTCACTCAGGGAGAGATAGGGACACTGACTGGTGCCTCTCAGTCCCTCTCTCTCTCAGGGAGATATCTGTACACTGACTGGTGTCTCTAAGACCCTCTCTCTCTCAGGGAGATATCTGTACACTGACTGGTGTCTCTCAGTCCCTCTCTCTCTCAGGGAGGTATCTGTACACTGACTGGTGTCTCAATCCCTTACTCTCGGAGATATCTGTACACTGACTGGTGTCTCTCAGTCCCTCTCACTCAGGGAGAGATAGGGACACTGACTGGTGCCTCTCAGTCCCTCTCTCTCTCAGGGAGATATCTGTACACTGACTGGTGTCTCTAAGACCCTCTCTCTCTCAGGGAGATATCTGTACACTGACTGGTGTCTCTCAGTCCCTCTCTCTCTCAGGGAGGTATCTGTACACTGACTGGTGTCTCAATCCCTTACTCTCGGAGATATCTGTACACTGACGGGTGTCTCTCAGTCACCTCTCTCTCCCTCTCAGGGAGATATCTGTACACTGACTGGTGTCTCTAAGACCCTCTCTCTCTGGGAGATATCTGTACACTGACTGATGGCTCTCAGTCCCTCCCTCCCAGGGAGAGATCGGTACACTGACTGGTGTCTCTCAATCCCCCCTCTCTCTCAGGGAGATATCCGTACACTGACTCTCAGTCCCTCTCTCTCTCAGGGAGATACCTGTACACTGACTGGGGTCTCTCAGTCCCTCTCTCTCTCAGGCAGATATCTGCACACTGACTGGTATCTCTCAATCCCTCTCTCTCTTTCTCAGGGAGTGATCTGTACACTGACTGGTGTCACTCAGTCCCCTCTCTCTCTCAGGGAGATATTTGTGCACTGACTGGTAAATCTCAGTCCCTCTTTCTCTCTCAGGGAGATATCTGTACACTGACTGGTATCTCTCAGTCCCCTCTCTATCAGGGAGTTATCTGCACACTGACTGTTGTCTCTCAGTGCCCTCTCTCTCCCGCGCAGGGAGATATCTGTGCACTGACTGGTGTCTCTCAGTCCCTCTCTCTCTCTCTCAGGGAGATATCTGTACACTCACTGCTGTCTCTCATACCCTCTCTCTCAGGGAGATATCTGTACACTGACGGCTGTCTCTCAGTCCCTTACTCTCGGAGATATCTGTACACTGACTACTGTCGCTCAGTCTCTCCTCACTCAGGGTGATATCTGTACACTGACTGGTGTGTCTCAGTCCCCTCTCTATTTCAGGGAGATATTTGTGCACTGACTGGTAAATCTCAGTCCCTCTTTCTCTCTCAGGGTGATATCTGTACACTGACTGGTATCTCTCAGTCCCCTCTCTCTCAAGGAGTTATCTATACACTGACTGGTGTCTCTCAGTCCCTCTCTCTCAGGGAGATATCTGTACACTGACAGTTGTCTCTCAGTCCCTCTCTTTCTAGGAGTTATCTGCACAAAGACTCTTGTCTCTCAGTCCCCTCTCAGGGAGAGATCGGTACACTGACTGGTGTCTCTCAGTCCCTCTCTCTCTCTCTCAGGGAGTTATCTGTACACTGACTGGTGTCTCTCAGTCCCTCTCTCTCTCAGGGAGATATCTGTACACTGACTGGTGTTTCTCAGACCCCCTCTCTCTCTCTCACACAGGCAGTTATCTGTACACTGACTGGTGTCTCTCAGTCCCTCTCTCTCAGGGAGTTATCTGTACACTGACTGGTGTCTCTCAGTCCCCTTTCTCTCAGGGAGTTATCTGTACACTGACTGGTGTCTCTCAGTCCCCTTTCTCTCAGGGAGTTATGTGCACACTGACTGTTGTCTCTCAGTCCCTCTCTCTCTCTCTCAGGGAGATATCTGTACACTGACTGATGGCTCTCAGGCCCTTTCCCTCTCAAGGAGATATCTGTACACTGACAGGAGACTCTCAGTCGCCTCTCTTTCTCAGGGAGATATCTGTGCACTGTCTGGTGTCTCTCAGTCCCTCTCTCTCTCTCTCTCAAGGAGATACCTGTACACTGACTGGTGTCTCTCAGTCTCTCTCAGGGATATATCTGCACACTGACTGGTGTCTCTCAGTCCCTCTTTCTCTCTCAGGGAGATATCTGTACACTGACTGGTATCTCTCAGTCCCTCTCTCTCTCAGGGAGATATCTGTACACTGACTGGTGTCTCTCAGTCCCCTCTCTCTCTCAGGGTGATATCTGTACACTGACTGGTGTCTCTCAGTCCCCTCTCTCTCAGGGAGATATCTGTACACTGACTGATATCTCTCAGTCCCCTCCCTCTCAGGGAGTTATCTGTAAACTGACGGGTGTCTCTCAGTCCACTTTCTCTCAGGGAGTTATCTGTATACTGACTGGTGTCTCTCAGTCCCCTCTCTCCCATGTAGATATCTGTACACTGACTGGTGTCTCTCAGTCCCTCTCTCTCTCACGGAGATATCTGTACACTGAATGGTGTCTCTCAGTCCCCTCTCTCTCTCACGGAGATATCTGTACACTGACCGGTGTCTCTCTGTCCCCTCTCTCTCAGGGAGATATCTGTACACTGACTGGTGTCTCTCAGTCCCTCTCTCTATCAGGGAGATATCTGTACACTGACTGGTGTCTCTCAATCCCCCTCTCTCTCAGGGTGATATCTGTACAGTGAATGGTGTCTCTCATCCCTCTCTCTCAGGGAGATATCTGTACACTGACTGGTGTCTCTCACTCCCTTTCCCTCTCAGGGAGATATCTGTACACTGACTGGTGTCTCTCAGTCCCTCTCACTCAGGGAGAGATAGGTACACTGACTGGTGCCTCTCAGTCCCCTCTCTCTCAGGGAGATATCTGTACACTGACTGGTGTCTCTAAGACCCTCTCTCTCTGGGAGATATCTGTACACTGACTGATGGCTCTCAGTCCCTCTCTTCCAGGGAGAGATCGGTACACTGACTGGTGTCTCTCAGTCCCTCTCTCTCTCAGGGTGATATCTGTACACTGACTGGTGTCTCTCAGTCCCTCTCACTCAGGGAGAGATAGGTACACTGACTGGTGCCTCTCAGTCCCTCTCTCTCTCAGGGAGATATCTGTACACTGACTGGTGTCTCTAAGACCCTCTCTCTCTCAGGGAGATATCTGTACACTGACTGGTGTCTCTCAGTCCCTCTCTCTCTCAGGGAGATATCTGTACACTGACTGGTGTCTCAATCCCTTACTCTCGGAGATATCTGTACACTGACGGGTGTCTCTCAGTCACCTCTCTCTCCCTCTCAGGGAGATATCTGTACACTGACTGGTGTCTCTAAGACCCTCTCTCTCTGGGAGATATCTGAACACTGACTGATGGCTCTCAGTCCCTCCCTCCCAGGGAGAGATCGGTACACTGACTGGTGTCTCTCAATCCCCCCTCTCTCTCAGGGAGATATCCGTACACTGACTCTCAGTCCCTCTCTCTCTCAGGGAGATACCTGTACACTGACTGGTGTCTCTCAGTCCCTCTCTCTCTCAGGCAGATATCTGCACACTGACTGGTATCTCTCAATCCCTCTCTCTCTTTCTCAGGGAGTGATCTGTACACTGACTGGTGTCTCTCAGTCCCTCTCTCTCAGGGAGATATCTGTACACTGATTGGTGTCTCTCAGTCCCCTCTCTATGTCAGGGAGATATCTGTACACTGACTGGTGTCGCTCAGTCTCTCCTCTTTCAGGGGGATATCTGTACATTGACTGGTGTTTCTCAGTCACCTCTCTCTCTCTGGGAGATATCTGTACACTGACGGAAGACTCTCATTCACCTCTCTCTCTCTCTCTCACTCTCTCAGTGAGATATCTGTACACTGACTGGTGTGTCTCAGTCCCCTCTCTCACTGGGAGATATCTGTACACTGACTGGTGTGTCTCAGTCCCCTCTCTCACTGGGAGATATCTGTACACTGACTGGTGTCTCAATCCCTCACTCTCGGAGATATCTGTACACTGACTGGTGTCTCTCAGTCACCTCTCTCTCCCTCTCAGGGAGATATCTGTACACTGACTGGTGTCTCTAAGACCCTCTCTCTCTGGGAGATATCTGTACACTGACTGATGGCTCTCAGTCCCTCTCTCCCAGGGAGAGATCGGTACACTGACTGGTGTCTCTCAATCCCCTCTCTCTCTCAGGGAGATATCTGTACACTGACTGGGGTCTCTCAGTCCCTCTCTCTCTCAGGCAGATATCTGCACACTGACTGGTATCTCTCAATCCCTCTCTCTCTCTCTCAGCGAGATATCTGTACACTGACTGGTGTCTCTCAGTCCCCTCTCTCTCAGGGAGATATCTGTACAATGACTGGTGTCTCTCAGTCCCTCTCTCTCAGGGAGATATCTGTACACTGACTGGTGTCACTCAGTCCCCTCTCTCTCTCAGGGAGATACCTGTACACTGACTGGTGTCTCTCAGTCCTCTCTCTCTCAGGGAGATATCTGTACAATGACTGGAGACTCTCAGTCACCTCTCTCAGGGAGATATCTGTATACTGACTGGTGTCTCTCAGTCCCCTCATTCTCTCAGGGAGATATCTGTACACTGACTGGTGTCTCTCAGTCCCTCTCTCTCTCAGGGAGATATCTGTACACTGACTGGTGCCTCTCAGTCCCCTCATTCTCTCAGGGAGATATCTGTACACTGACTGGTGTCTCTCAGTCCCTCTCTCTCTCAGGGAGATATCTGTACACTGACTGGTGTCTCTCAGTCCACTCTCTCTCAGGGAGATTTCTGTACACTGATTGTTTTCTCTCAGTCCCCTCTCCATATCAGGGAAATATCTGTACACTGACTGCTGTCTCTCAGTCCCTTACTGTCGGAGATATCTGTACACTGACTGGTGTCGCTCAGGCCCCTCATTCTCTCAGGTAGATATCTGTGCAATGACTGGTGTCTCTCAGTCACCTTTCTCTCCCTCTCAGGGAGATATCTGTACACTGACTGGTGTCTCTCAGTCCCTCTCTCTCAGTGGGATATCTGTGCACTGACAGGTGTGTCTCAGTCCCTCTTTCTCTCTCAGGGAGTTATCTGTACACTGACTGGTGTCTCTCAGTCCCCTCTCCCTCAGGGAGATATCTGTACACTGACTGGTGTCTCTCAGTCCCCTCTCCCTCAGGGAGATATCTGTACACTGACTGGTGTCTCTCAGTCCCCCCTCTCTCAGGGAGATATCTGTACACTGACTGGTGTCTCAGTCCCCCTCTCTCTCAGGGAGATATCTGTACACTGACTGGTGTCTCAGTCCCCCTCTCTCTCAGGGAGATATCTGTACACTGACTGGTGTCTCTCAGTCACCTCTCTCTCTCTCTCTGGGAGATATCTGTACACTGACTGGTGTCTCTCAGTCCCCTCTCTCTCTCAGGGAGATATCTGTACACTGACTGGTGTCTCTCAGTCACCTCTCTCTCTCTGGGAGATATCTGTACTCTGACGGGAGACTCTCATTCACCTCTCTCTCTCTCTCTCACTCTCTCAGGGAGATATCTGTGCACTGACTGGTGTCTCTCAGACACCTCTCTCTCAGTGAGATATCTGTACACTGACTGGTGTGTCTCAGTCCCCTCTCTCACTGGGAGATATCTGTACACTGACTGTTGTCTCTCAGTCACCTCTCTCTCTCTGGGAGATATCTGTACACTGACGGGAGACTCTCATTCACCTCTCTCTCTCTCTCTCACTCTCTCAGGGAGATATCTGTGCACTGACTGGTGTCTCTCAGACACCTCTCTCTCAGTGAGATATCTGTACACTGACTGGTGTGTCTCAGTCCTCTCTCTCACTGGGAGATATCTGTACACTGACTGGTGTCTCTCAGTCCCTCTCTCTCAGTGAGATATCTGTACACTGACTGGTGTCTCTCAGTCCCCTCTCTCTTAGGGAGATATCTGTACACTGACTGGTGTCTCTCAGTCCCCTCTCTCTCAGGGAGATATCTGTACACTGACTGGTGTCTCAATCCCTTACTCTCGGAGATATCTGTACACTGACTGGTGTCTCTAAGACCCTCTCTCCCAGGGAGAGATCGGTACACTGACTGGTGTCTCTCAATCCCCCCTCTCTCTCAGGGAGATATCTGTACACTGACTCTCAGTCCCTCTCTCTCTCAGGGTGATATCTGTATACTGACTGGTGGATCTCAGTCTCCTCTCTCTCTCAGGGAGATATCTGTACACTGACTGGTGTCTCTAAGTCTCTCTCTCTCTCAGGCAGATATCTGTACACTGACTGGTGTCACTCAGTCCCTCTCTCTCTCAGGGAGATATCTGTACACTGACTGGTGTCTCTCAGTCCCTCTCTTTTTCTCAGGGAGATATCTGTAGACTGACTGGTGTCTCTCAGTCCCTCTCTCTCAGGGAGTGGTCAGTACACTGACTGGTGTCTCTCAGCCCCTCACTCTTTCTCAGGGAGATATCTGTACACTGACTGGTGTCTCTCAGTCCCTCTCTCTCTCAGGGAGATATCTGTACACTGACTGGTGTCTCTCAGTCCCTCTCTCTCTCTCTCAGGGAGATATCTGTTCACTGACTAGTGTCTCTCAGTCCCTCACTCTTTCTCAGGGAGATATCTGTACACTGACTGGTGTATCTCAGTCCCTCTCTCTCTCTCAGGGAGATAGCTATACACTGACTGGTGTCTCTCAGTCCCTCTCTCTCTCTCTCAGGGAGATATCTGTACACTGACTGGTGTCTCTCAGTCCCCCCTCTCTCAGGGAGATATCTGTACACTGACTGGTGTCTCTCAGTCGCCTTTCTCTCAGGGAGTTATCTGTACACTGACTGGTGTCTCTCAGTCCCCTCTCTCTCAGGGAGATATCTGTACACTGACTGGTTTCTCTCAGTCCCCTCTCTCTCACAGGGAGATATCTGTATACTGACTGGTGTCTCTCAGTCCCTCTCTCTCTCAGGGAGATATCTGCACACTGACTGGTGTCTCTCAGTCCCTCTCTCTCTCAGGGAGATATCTGTACACTGACTGGTGTCTCTCAGTCCCTCTCTCTCTCAGGGAGATATCTGTACACTGACTGGTGTCTCTCAGTCCCTCTCTCTCACGGAGATATCTGTACACTGACTGGTGTCTCTCAGTCCCTCTCTCTCTCAGGGAGATATCTGTACACTGACTGGTGTCTCTCAGTCCCTCTCTCTCAGGGAGATATCTGTACACTGACTGGTGTCTCTCAGTCCCCCTCTCTCTCTCTCAGGGAGATATCTGTACACTGACTGGTGTATCTCAGTCCCTCTCTCTCAGGGAGATATCTGTACACTGACTGGTGTCTCTCAGTCCCTCTCTTTTTCTCAGGGAGATATCTGCACACTGACTGTTGTCTCTCATTCCCCCCCCTCTCTCTCTCTCTCAGGGAGTTATCTCTACACTGACTGGTGTCTCTCAGTCCCTCTCTCTCAGGGAGATATCTCTACACTGACTGGTGTCTCTCAGTCCCTCTCTCTCTCTCTCAGGGAGATATCTGTACACTGACTGGTGTCTCTCAATCCCTCTCTCTCTCTCAGGTAGATACCTGTACACTGACTGGTGTCTCTCAGTCCACTCTCTCTCAGGGAGATTTCGGTACACTGATTGTTTTCTCTCAGTCCCCTCTCTATGTCAGGGAAATATCTGTACACTGACTGCTGTCTCTCAGTCCCTTACTGTCGGAGATATCTGTACACTGACTGGTGTCGCTCAGGCCCCTCATTCTCTCAGGTAGATATCTGTGCAATGACTGGTGTCTCTCAGTCCCTCTCTCTCTCAGGGAGATATCTGTACACTGACTGGTGTCTCTCAGTCCCTCTCTCTCTCAGGGAGATATCTGTACACTGACGGGAGACTCACAGTCACCTCTCTCTTTCTCTCTCAGGGAGATATCTGTACATTGACTGGTGTCTCAGTCCCTTACTCTCAGAGACATCTGTACACTGACTGGTGTCTCTCAGTCCCCTCTCGATGTCAGGGAGATATCTGTGCACTGACTGGTGTCTCTCAGTCCCGTCCTCTCGGAGATATCAGTACACTGACTGGTGTCTCTCAGTCCCTCTCTCTCTCAGGGAGATATCTGTACACTGACTGGTGTCTCTCAGTCCCTCTCTCTCTCAGGGAGATATCTGTACACTGACTGGTGTCTGTCAGTCCCTCTCTCTCCCTCAGGGAGATATCTGTACACTGACTGGTGTCTCTCAGTCCCTCTCTCTCTCTCTCTCACTCAGGGAGTTATCTGTACACTGACCGGTGTCTCTCAGTCCCTCTCTCTCTCTCTCTCTCTCTCTCAGGGAGTGATCTGTGCACTGATTGGTGTCTCTGAGTCCCTCTCTCTCAGGGAGATATCTCTACACTGACTGGTGTCTCTCAGTCCCTCTCTATCAGGCAGTTATCTGCACACTGACTGTTGTCTCTCAGTCCCCTCTCTCTCCCTCTCAGGGAGATATCTGTACACTGACTGGTGTCTATCAGTCACTTCTCTCTCTCTCTGGGAGATATCTGTACACTGAACGGAGACTATCAGTCACCTCTATCTCTCTCTCTCTCTCTCAGGGAGATATCTGTGCACTGACTGGTGTCTCTCAGTCCCCTGTCTCTCAGGGAGATATCTGTACACTGACTGGTGTCTCTCAGTCCCTCTCTATCAGGCAGTTATCTGCACACTGACTGTTGTCTCTCAGTCCCTCTCTCTCAGGGAGATATCTCTACACTGACTGGTGTCTCTCAGTCCCTCTCTATCAGGGAGTTATCTGCACACTGACTGTTGTCTCTCAGTCCCCTCTCTCTCCCTCTCAGGGAGATATCTGTACACTGACTGGTGTCTATCAGTCACTTCTCTCTCTCTCTGGGAGATATCTGTACACTGACGGGAGACTCTCAGTCACCTCTATCTCTCTCTCTCTCAGGGAGATATCTGTGCACTGACTGGTGTCTCTGAGTCCCTCTCTCTCTCTCTCAGGGAGATATCTCTACACTGACTGGTGTCTCTGAGTCCCTCACTCTCAGGGATATATCTGCATACTGACTGGTGTCTCTCAGTCCCCTCTCTCTCAGGGACATATCTGTACACTGACTGGAGACTCTCAGTCACCTTTCTCTTTCTCTCTCAGGGAGATATCTGTACACTGACCGGTGTCTCTCAGTCCCTCTCTTTCAGGGGGTTAGCTGTTCACTGACTGGTGTCTCTCAGTCCCCTCTCTCTCAGGGAGATATCTGCACACTGACTGTTGCCTCTCAGTCCCCTCTCTCTCCTTCTCAGGGAGATAACTGTACACTGACTGCTGGCTCTCAGTACCCTCTCTCTTTCTCTCTTAGGGAGATATCTGTACACTGACTGGTGTCTCTCAGTCCCTTCTCTCTCGGGGGGGATATCTGTACACGGACTGGTGTCTCTCAGTCCCCTCTCTCTCTCAGGGAGATATCTGTACACTAACTGGTGCCTCTCAGTCCCTTACTCTCGGAGATATCTGTACACTGACTGGTGTCTCTCAGTCCTCTCTCTCTCTCAGGGAGATATCTGTACACTGACTGGTGTCTCTCAGTCTCTCTCTCTCTCAGGGAGATATCTGTACACTGACTGGTGTCTCTCAGTCTCTCTCTCAGGGAGATATCTGTACACTGACTGGCGTCTCTCAGTCCCTCTCTCTCTCAGGGAGATATCTGTACACTGACAGGAGACTCACAGTCACCTCTCTCTTTCTCTCTCAGGGAGATATCTGTACATTGACTGGTGTCTCAGTCCCTTACTCTCGGAGACATCTGTACACTGACTGGTGTCTCTCAGTCCCCTCTCGATGTCAGGGAGATATCTGTACACTGACTGCTGTCTCTCAGTCCCATACACGCGGAGATATCTGTACACTGACTGGTGTCTCAGTCCCTTACTCTCGGAGATATCTGTACACTGACTGGTGTCTCTCAGTCCCCTGTCTCTCAGGGAGATATCTGTACACTGACTGGTGTCTCTCAGTCCCTCTCTCTCTCAGGGAGATATCTGTACACTGACTGGTGTCTGTCAGTCCCTCTCTCTCCCTCAGGGAGTTATCTCTACACTGACTGGTGTCTCTCAGTCCCCTCTCTCTCTCTCAGGGAGATATCTGTACACTGACTGGTGTCTCTCAGTCCCCTCTCTCTCTCAGGGAGATATTTGTACACTGACTGCTGTCTCTCAGTCCCCTCTCTCTCAGGGAGATATCTGTACACTGACTGGTCTCTCAGTCCCCCTCTCTCTCAGTGAGATATCTGTACACTGACTGTTGTCTCTCAGTCACCTCTCTCTCTCTGGGAGATATCTGTACACTGACGGGAGACTCTCATTCACCTCTCTCTCTCACTCTCTCAGGGAGATATCTGTGCACTGACTGGTGTCTCTCAGACACCTCTCTCTCAGGGAGATATCTATACACTGACTGGTGTCTCTCAGTCCCTCTCTCTCAGTGAGATATCTGTACACTGACTGGTGTCTCTCAGTCCCCTCTCTCTCTCTCAGGGAGATATCTGTACACTGACTGGTGTCTCTCAGTCCCTCTCTCTCTCACTGGGAGATATCTGTACACTGACTGGTGTCTCTCAGTCCCTCTCTCTCTCAGGGAGATATCTGTACACTGACTGGTGTCTCTCAGTCCCTCTCTCTCAGTGAGATATCTGTACAATGACTGGAGACTCTCAGTCCCCTCTCTCTCTCTCAGGGAGATATATGTACACTGACTGGTGTCTCTCAGTCCCCTCTCTCTCAGGGAGATATCTGTACACTGACTGGTGTCTCTCAGTCCCCTCTCCCTCTCAGGGAGATATCTGTACACTGACTGGTGTCTCTCAGTCCCCTCTGTCTCCTTGTCAGGGATATATCTGTACACTGACTGGTGTATCTCAGTCCCTCTCTCTCTCAGGGAGATATCTGTACACTGACTGGTATCTCTCAGGCCCCTCATTCTCTCAGGGAGATATCTGTACACTGACTGGTGTCTCTCAGTCCCTCTCTCTCAGGGAGATATCTGTACACTGACTGGTGTCTCTCAGTCCCCTCGCTATCTCAGGGAGATATCTGTACACTGACTGCTGTCTCTCAGTCCCTCTCTCTCTCAGGGAGATATCTGTACACTGACTGGTGTATCTCAGTCCCTCTCTCTCTCAGGGAGATATCTGAACACTGACTGGTGTCTGTCAGTCCCCTCATTCTCTCAGGGAGATATCCGTACACTGACTGGTGTCTCTCAGTCCCTTACTGTCGGAGATATCTGTACACTGACTGGTGTCTCTCAGTCTCTCTCTCTCAGGAAGATACCTGTACACTGACGGGAGATTGTCAGTCACCTCTCTCTTTCTCGCTCAGGGAGATATCTGTACACTGACTGGTGTCTCTCAGTCCCCTCTCTATCTCAGGGAGATATTTGTGCACTGACTGGTAAATCTCAGTCCCTCTTTCTCTCTCAGGGAGATATCTGTACACTGACAGGTGTATCTCATACCCTCTCTCTCAGGGAGATATCTGTACACTGACTGGTGTCTCTCAGTCCCTCTCTCTCTCAGGGTGATATCTGTGCACTGACTGGTATCTCTCAGTCCCTCTCTCTTAGGGAGTTAGTTGTTCACTGACTGGTGTCCCTCAGTCCCTCTCTCTCTCAGGAAGATATCTGTACACTGACGGGAGACTGTCAGTCACCTCTCTCTTTCTCGCTCAGGGAGATATCTGTACACTGACTGGTGTCTCTCAGTCCCTCTCTTTCAAGGAGTTATCTGCACACAGTCTCTTGTCTCAGTCCGCTCTCTCTCCCTCTCAGGGAGATATCTGGACACTGACTGGTGTCTCTCAGTCCCTCTCTCTCTCAGGGAGATATCTGTACACGGACCGGTGTCTCTCAGTCCCCTCTCTCTCTCAGGGAGATATCTGTACACTGACTGGTGTCTCAGTCCCTTACTCTCGGAGATATCTGTACACTGACTGGTGTCTCTCCGTCCCCTCTCAATGTCAGGGAGATATCTGTACACTGACTGATGTCTCTCAGTCCCGTCCTCTCGGAGTTATCAGTACACTGACTGGTGTCTCTCAGTCCCTCTCTCTCAAGGAGATATCTGTACACTGACTGGTGTCTCTCAGTCCCTCTCTCTCTCAGGGAGATATCTGTACACTGACGGGAGACTCACAGTCACCTCTCTCTTTCTCTCTCAGGGAGATATCTGTACACTGACCGGTGTCTCTCAGTCCCTCTCTTTCAGGGGGTTAGCTGTTCACTGACTGGTGTCTCTCAGTCCCCTCTCTCTCAGGGAGATATCTGCACACTGACTGTTGCCTCTCAGTCCCCTCTCTCTCCTTCTCAGGGAGATAACTGTACACTGACTGCTGGCTCTCAGTACCCTCTCTCTTTCTCTCTTAGGGAGATATCTGTACACTGACTGGTGTCTCTCAGTCCCTTCTCTCTCGGGGGGGATATCTGTACACGGACTGGTGTCTCTCAGTCCCCTCTCTCTCTCAGGGAGATATCTGTACACTGACTGGTGCCTCTCAGTCCCTTACTCTCGGAGATATCTGTACACTGACTGGTGTCTCTCAGTCCTCTCTCTCTCTCAGGGAGATATCTGTACACTGACTGGTGTCTCTCAGTCTCTCTCTCTCTCAGGGAGATATCTGTACACTGACTGGCGTCTCTCAGTCCCTCTCTCTCTCAGGGAGATATCTGTACACTGACGGGAGACTCACAGTCACCTCTCTCTTTCTCTCTCAGGGAGATATCTGTACATTGACTGGTGTCTCAGTCCCTTACTCTTGGAGACATCTGTACACTGACTGGTGTCTCTCAGTCCCCTCTCGATGTCAGGGAGATATCTGTACACTGACTGCTGTCTCTCAGTCCCATACACGCGGAGATATCTGTACACTGACTGGTGTCTCAGTCCCTTACTCTCGGAGATATCTGTACACTGACTGGTGTCTCTCAGTCCCCTGTCTCTCAGGGAGATATCTGTACACTGACTGGTGTCTCTCAGTCCCTCTCTCTCTCAGGGAGATATCTGTACACTGACTGGTGTCTCTCAGTCCCCTCTCTCTCAGGGAGATATCTGTACACTGACTGGTGTCTCTCAGTCCCCTCTCTCTCTCTCAGGGAGATATCTGTACACTGACTGGTGTATCTCAGTCCCTCTCTCTCTCAGGGTGATATCTGAACACTGACTGGTGTCTCTCAGTCCCCTCATTCTCTCAGGGAGATATCCGTACACTGACTGGTATCTCTCAGGCCCCTCATTCTCTCAGGTAGATATCTGTACACTGACTGGTGTCTCTCAGTCCCCCTGTCTCTCAGGGAGATTTCTGTACACTGACTGGTGTCTCTCAGTCCCTCTCTCTCAGGGAGATATCTGTACACTGACTGGTGTCTCTCAGTCCCTCTCTCTCTCAGGGAGATATCTGTACACTGACTGGTGTCTCTCAGTCCCTTACTGTCGGAGATATCTGTACACTGACTGGTGTCTCTCAGTCTCTCTCTCTCAGGAAGATACCTGTACACTGACGGGAGATTGTCAGTCACCTCTCTCTTTCTCGCTCAGGGAGATATCTGTACACTGACTGGTGTCTCTCAGTCCCCTCTCTATCTCAGGGAGATATTTGTGCACTGACTGGTAAATCTCAGTCCCTCTTTCTCTCTCAGGGAGATATCTGTACACTGACTGGTGTCTCTCAGTCCCTCTCTCTCTCAGGGTGATATCTGTGCACTGACTGGTATCTCTCAGTCCCTCTCTCTTAGGGAGTTAGTTGTTCACTGACTGGTGTCCCTCAGTCCCTCTCTCTCTCAGGAAGATATCTGTACACTGACGGGAGACTGTCAGTCACCTCTCTCTTTCTCGCTCAGGGAGATATCTGTACACTGACTGGTGTCTCTCAGTCCCTCTCTTTCAAGGAGTTATCTGCACACAGTCTCTTGTCTCAGTCCGCTCTCTCTCCCTCTCAGGGAGATATCTGGACACTGACTGGTGTCTCTCAGTCCCTCTCTCTCTCAGGGAGATATCTGTACACGGACCGGTGTCTCTCAGTCCCCTCTCTCTCTCAGGGAGATATCTGTACACTGACTGGTGTCTCAGTCCCTTACTCTCGGAGATATCTGTACACTGACTGGTGTCTCTCCGTCCCCTCTCGATGTCAGGGAGATATCTGTACACTGACTGATGTCTCTCAGTCCCGTCCTCTCGGAGTTATCAGTACACTGACTGGTGTCTCTCAGTCCCTCTCTCTCAAGGAGATATCTGTACACTGACTGGTGTCTCTCAGTCCCTCTCTCTCTCAGGGAGATATCTGTACACTGACGGGAGACTCACAGTCACCTCTCTCTTTCTCTCTCAGGGAGATATCTGTACATTGACTGGTGTCTCAGTCCCTTACTCTCAGAGACATCTGTACACTGACTGGTGTCTCTCAGTCCCCTCTCGATGTCAGGGAGATATCTGTGCACTGACTGGTGTCTCTCAGTCCCGTCCTCTCGGAGATATCAGTACACTGACTGGTGTCTCTCAGTCCCTCTCTCTCTCAGGGAGATATCTGTACACTGACTGGTGTCTCTCAGTCCCTCTCTCTCTCAGGGAGATATCTGTACACTGACTGGTGTCTGTCAGTCCCTCTCTCTCCCTCAGGGAGATATCTGTACACTGACTGGTGTCTCTCAGTCCCTCTCTCTCTCTCTCTCACTCAGGGAGTTATCTGTACACTGACCGGTGTCTCTCAGTCCCTCTCTCTCTCAGGGAGTGATCTGTGCACTGATTGGTGTCTCTGAGTCCCTCTCTCTCAGGGAGATATCTCTACACTGACTGGTGTCTCTCAGTCCCTCTCTATCAGGCAGTTATCTGCACACTGACTGTTGTCTCTCAGTCCCCTCTCTCTCCCTCTCAGGGAGATATCTGTACACTGACTGGTGTCTATCAGTCACTTCTCTCTCTCTCTGGGAGATATCTGTACACTGAACGGAGACTCTCAGTCACCTCTATCTCTCTCTCTCTCTCAGGGAGATATCTGTGCACTGACTGGTGTCTCTCAGTCCCCTGTCTCTCAGGGAGATATCTGTACACTGACTGGTGACTCTCAGTCCCTCTCTCTCTCAGGGAGATATCTGTACACTGACTGGTGTCTCTCAGTCCCCTGTCTCTCAGGGAGATATCTGTACACTGACTGTTGTCTCTCAGTCCCCTCTCTCTCCCTCTCAGGGAGATATCTGTACACTGACTGGTGTCTCTCAGTCCCTCTCTCTCTCAGGGAGATATCTGTACACTGACTGGTGTCTGTCAGTCCCTCTCTCTCCCTCAGGGAGATATCTGTACACTGACTGGTGTCTCTCAGTCCCTCTCTCTCTCTCTCTCTCACTCAGGGAGTTATCTGTACACTGACCGGTGTCTCTCAGTCCCTCTCTCTCTCTCTCTCTCTCTCTCTCTCTCAGGCAGTGATCTGTGCACTGATTGGTGTCTCTGAGTCCCTCTCTCTCAGGGAGATATCTCTACACTGACTGGTGTCTCTCAGTCCCTCTCTATCAGGGAGTTATCTGTACACTGACTGTTGTCTCTCAGTCCCCTCTCTCTCCCTCTCAGGGAGATATCTGTACACTGACTGGTGTCTCTCAGTCCCTCTCTCTCTCAGGGAGATATCTGTACACTGACTGGTGTCTGTCAGTCCCTCTCTCTCCCTCAGGGAGATATCTGTACACTGACTGGTGTCTCTCAGTCCCTCTCTCACTCAGGGAGTTATCTGCACACTGACTGTTGTCTCTCAGTCCCCTCTCTCTCCCTCTCAGGGAGATATCTGTACACTGACTGGTGTCTCTCAGTCCCCTCTCTCTCAGGGAGATATCTGTACACTGACTGGTGTCTATCAGTCACTTCTCTCTCTCTCTGGGAGATATCTGTACACTGACGGGAGACTCTCAGTCACCTCTATCTCTCTCTCTCTCAGGGAGATATCTGTGCACTGACTGGTGTCTCTGAGTCCCTCTCTCTCTCTCTCAGGGAGATATCTCTACACTGACTGGTGTCTCTGAGTCCCTCACTCTCAGGGATATATCTGCATACTGACTGGTGTCTCTCAGTCCCCTCTCTCTCAGGGACATATCTGTACACTGACTGGAGACTCTCAGTCACCCCTCTCTTTCTCTCTCAGGGAGATATCTGTACACTGACCGGTGTCTCTCAGTCCCTCTCTCTCTCAGGGAGATATCTGTACACTGACTGGTGTCTCTCAGTCCCCTCTCTCTCCTTCTCAGGGAGATAACTGTACACTGACTGCTGGCTGTCAGTACCCTCTCTCTTTCTCTCTTAGGGAGATATCTGTACACTGACTGGTGTCTCTCAGTCCCTTCTCTCTCGGGGGGGATATCTGTACACGGACTGGTGTCTCTCAGTCCCCTCTCTCTCTCTCTCAGGGAGATATCTGTACACTGACTGGTGTCTCTCAGTCCCTCTCTCTCAGGGAGATATCTGTACACTGACTGGCGTCTCTCAGTCCCTCTCTCTCTCAGGGAGATATCTGTACACTGACTGGTGTCTGTCAGTCCCTCTCTCTCCCTCAGGGAGATATCTGTACACTGACTGGTGTCTCTCAGTCCCTCTCTCTCTCTCTCTCACTCAGGGAGTTATCTGTACACTGACCGGTGTCTCTCAGTCCCTCTCTCTCTCTCTCTCTCTCAGGGAGTGATCTGTGCACTGATTGGTGTCTCTGAGTCCCTCTCTCTCAGGGAGATATCTCTACACTGACTGGTGTCTCTCAGTCCCTCTCTATCAGGCAGTTATCTGCACACTGACTGTTGTCTCTCAGTCCCCTCTCTCTCCCTCTCAGGGAGATATCTGTACACTGACTGGTGTCTATCAGTCACTTCCCTCTCTCTCTAGGAGATATCTGTACACTGAACGGAGACTCTCAGTCACCTCTATCTCTCTCTCTCTCTCAGGGAGATATCTGTGCACTGACTGGTGTCTCTCAGTCCCCTGTCTCTCAGGGAGATATCTGTACACTGACTGGTGACTCTCAGTCCCTCTCTCTCTCAGGGAGATATCTGTACACTGACTGGTGTCTCTCAGTCCCCTGTCTCTCAGGGAGATATCTGTACACTGACTGTTGTCTCTCAGTCCCCTCTCTCTCCCTCTCAGGGAGATATCTGTACACTGACTGGTGTCTCTCAGTCCCTCTCTCTCTCAGGGAGATATCTGTACACTGACTGGTGTCTGTCAGTCCCTCTCTCTCCCTCAGGGAGATATCTGTACACTGACTGGTGTCTCTCAGTCCCTCTCTCTCTCTCTCTCTCACTCAGGGAGTTATCTGTACACTGACCGGTGTCTCTCAGTCCCTCTCTCTCTCTCTCTCTCTCTCTCTCTCTCTCAGGCAGTGATCTGTGCACTGATTGGTGTCTCTGAGTCCCTCTCTCTCAGGGAGATATCTCTACACTGACTGGTGTCTCTCAGTCCCTCTCTATCAGGGAGTTATCTGTACACTGACTGTTGTCTCTCAGTCCCCTCTCTCTCCCTCTCAGGGAGATATCTGTACACTGACTGGTGTCTCTCAGTCCCTCTCTCTCTCAGGGAGATATCTGTACACTGACTGGTGTCTGTCAGTCCCTCTCTCTCCCTCAGGGAGATATCTGTACACTGACTGGTGTCTCTCAGTCCCTCTCTCACTCAGGGAGTTATCTGCACACTGACTGTTGTCTCTCAGTCCCCTCTCTCTCCCTCTCAGGGAGATATCTGTACACTGACTGGTGTCTCTCAGTCCCCTCTCTCTCAGGGAGATATCTGTACACTGATTGGTGTCTATCAGTCACTTCTCTCTCTCTCTGGGAGATATCTGTACACTGACGGGAGACTCTCAGTCACCTCTATCTCTCTCTCTCTCAGGGAGATATCTGTGCACTGACTGGTGTCTCTGAGTCCCTCTCTCTCTCTCTCAGGGAGATATCTCTACACTGACTGGTGTCTCTGAGTCCCTCACTCTCAGGGATATATCTGCATACTGACTGGTGTCTCTCAGTCCCCTCTCTCTCAGGGACATATCTGTACACTGACTGGAGACTCTCAGTCACCCCTCTCTTTCTCTCTCAGGGAGATATCTGTACACTGACCGGTGTCTCTCAGTCCCTCTCTCTCTCAGGGAGATATCTGTACACTGACTGGTGTCTCTCAGTCCCCTCTCTCTCCTTCTCAGGGAGATAACTGTACACTGACTGCTGGCTGTCAGTACCCTCTCTCTTTCTCTCTTAGGGAGATATCTGTACACTGACTGGTGTCTCTCAGTCCCTTCTCTCTCGGGGGGGATATCTGTACACGGACTGGTGTCTCTCAGTCCCCTCTCTCTCTCTCTCAGGGAGATATCTGTACACTGACTGGTGTCTCTCAGTCCCTCTCTCTCAGGGAGATATCTGTACACTGACTGGCGTCTCTCAGTCCCTCTCTCTCTCAGGGAGATATCTGTACACTGACGGGAGACTCACAGTCACCTCTCTCTTTCTCTCTCAGGGAGATATCTGTACATTGACTGGTGTCTCAGTCCCTTACTCTCGAAGACATCTGTACACTGACTGGTGTCTCTCAGTCCCCTCTCGATGTCAGGGAGATATCTGTACACTGACTGCTGTCTCTCAGTCCCATACACGCGGAGATATCTGTACACTGACTGGTGTCTCTCAGTCCCCTCTCTCTCAGGGAGATATCTGTACACTGACTGGTGTCTCTCAGTCCCCTCTCTCTCAGGGAGATATCTGTACACTGACTGTTGTCTCTCAGTCCCCTCTCTCTCAGGGAGATATCTGCACACTGACTGGTGTCTCTCAGTCCCTCTCTCTCTCAGGGAGATATCTGTACACTGACTGGTGTCTCTCAGTCCCCTCTCTCTCTCAGGGAGATATCTGTACACTGACTGGTGTCTCTCAGTCTCTCTATCTCCCAGGGAGATATCTGTACACTGACTGGTGTCGCTCAGTTCCTCTCTCTCTCATGGAGATATCTGTACACTGACTGGTGACTCTCAGTCCCCTCTCTCTCTCTCAGGGAGATATCTGTACACTGACTGATGGCTCTCAGTCCCTTTCTCTCTTATGGAGATATCTGCACACTGATTGGTGTCTCTCAGTCCCCTTTCCATGTCAGGAAGATAACTGTACACTGACGGGTGTCTCTCAGTCTCTCTTTCTCTCTCAGGGAGATATCTGTACACTGACTGATATCTCTCAGTCCCCTCTCTCTCAGGGAGTTATCTGTACACTGACTGGTGTCTCTCAATCCCTCTCTCTCTCAGGGAGATATCTGACATTGACTGGTGTCTCTCAGCCCCCTCTCTCTTTCTCTCTCAGGGAGATATCTGTACACTGACTGGTGACTCTCAGTCCCCTTCCTCTCAGGGAGATATCTGTACACTGACTGGTGTCTCTCAGTGCCTTCTCTCTCGGGGGGATATCTGTACACGGACTGGTGTCACTCAGTCCCCTCTCTCTCTCAGGGAGATATCTGTGCACTAACTCGTGTCTCTCAGTCCCTTACTCTCGGAGATATCTGTGCACTGACTGGTGTCTCTCAGTCCCCTCTCGATGTCAGGGAGATATCTGTACACTGACTGATGTCTCTCAGTCCCGTCCTCTCGGAGATATCTGTACACTGACTGGTGTCTCTCAGTCCCTCTCTCTCAGGGAGATATCTGTACACTGACTGGTGTCTCTCAGTCCCTCTCTCTCTCAGGGAGATATCTGTACACTGACGGGAGACTCACAGTCACCTCTCTCTTTCTCTCGCAGGGAGATATCTGTACACTGACTGGTGTCTCTCAGTCCCTCTCTCTCTCACAGGGACATACCTGTACACTGACTGGTGTCCCTCAGTCCCTCTCTCTCTCAGGGAGATACCTGTACACTGACCGGTGTCTCTCAGTCCCTCTCTCTCAGGGAGATATCTCAACACTGACTGGTGTCTCTAGGGCCCTCTCTATCAGGGAGTTATCTGCACACTGACTGTTGTCTCTCAGTCCCCTCTCTCTCCCTCTCAGGGATATATCTGTACACTGACTGGTGTCTATCAGTCACCTCTCTCTCTCTGGGAGATATCTGTACACTGACGGGAGACTCTCAGTCACCTCTATCTCTCTCTCTCTCTCTCTCAGGGAGATATCTGTGCACTGACTGGTGCATCTGAGTCCCTCTCTCTCTCTCAGGGAGATATCTCTACACTGACTGGTGTCTCTCAGTCCCTCTCTCTCAGGGAGATATCTGTATACTGACTGGTGTCTCTCAGTACCCTCTCTCTCAAGGAGATATCTGTACACTGACTGGAGACTCTCAGTCACCTCTATCTCTCTCTCAGGGAGATATCTGTGCACTGACTGGTGTCTCTGAGTCCCTCTCTATCTCTCAGGGAGATATCTGTACACTGACTAGTGTCTCTCAGTCCCTCACTCTCAGTGAGATATCTTTATACTGACTGGAGACTCTCAGTCACCTCTCTCTTTCTCTCTCAGGGAGATATCTGTACACTGACCGGTGTGTCTCAGTCCCTCTCTTTCAGGGGGTTAGCTGTTCACTGACTGTTGCCTCTCAGTCCCTTTCCATGTCAGGAAGATAACTGTACACTGACTAGTGTCTCTCAGTCCCTCTTTCTCTCTCAGGGAGATATCTGTACACTGACTAATATCTCTCAGTCCCCTCTCTCTCAGGGAGTTATCTGTACACTGACTGGTATCTCTCAATCCCTCTCTCTCTCAGGGAGATATCTTACATTGACTGGTGTCTCTGAGTCCCTCTCTCTCTCTCTCAGGGAGATATCTCTACACTGACTGGTGTCTCTCAGTCCTTCTCTCTCTCAGGGATATATCTGCATACTGACTGGTGTCTCTCAGTCCCCTCTCTCTCAGGGACATATCTGTACACTGACTGGAGACTCTCAGTCACCTCTCTCTTTCTCTCTCAGGGAGATATCTGTACACTGACCGGTGTCTCTCAGTCCCTCTCTCTCTCAGGGAGATATCTGTACACTGACTGGTGTCTCTCAGTACCCTCTCTCTTTCTCTCTTAGGGAGATATCTGTACACTGACTGGTGTCTCTCAGTCCCTTCTCTCTCGGGGAGATATCTGTACACGGACTGGTGTCTCTCAGTCCCCTCTCTCTCTCTCTCAGGGAGATATCTGTACACTGACTGGTGTCTCTCAGTCCCTCTCTCTCAGGGAGATATCTGTACACTGACTGGCGTCTCTCAGTCCCTCTCTCTCTCAGGGAGATATCTGTACACTGACGGGAGACTCACAGTCACCTCTCTCTTTCTCTCTCAGGGAGATATCTGTACATTGACTGGTGTCTCAGTCCCTTACTCTCGAAGACATCTGTACACTGACTGGTGTCTCTCAGTCCCCTCTCGATGTCAGGGAGATATCTGTACACTGACTGCTGTCTCTCAGTCCCATACACGCGGAGATATCTGTACACTGACTGGTGTCTCAGTCCCTTACTCTCGGAGATATCTGTACACTGACTGGTGTCTCTCAGTCCCCTCTCTCTCAGGGAGATATCTGTACACTGACTGGTGTCTCTCAGTCCCTCTCTCTCTCTCAGGGAGATATTTGTACACTGACTGGTGTCTCTCAGTCCCCTCTCTCTCAGGGAGATATCTGTACACTGACTGGTGTCTCTCAGTCCCCTCTCTCTCAGGGAGATATCTGTACACTGACTGTTGTCTCTCAGTCCCCTCTCTCTCAGGGAGATATCTGCACACTGACTGGTGTCTCTCAGTCCCTCTCTCTCTCAGGGAGATATCTGTACACTGACTGGTGTCTCTCAGTCCCTCTCTCTCTCAGGGAGATATCTGTACACTGACTGGTGTCTCTCAGTCCCCTCTCTCTCTCAGGGAGATATCTGTACACTGACTGGTGTCTCTCAGTTCCTCTCTCTCTCATGGAGATATCTGTACACTGACTGGTGACTCTCAGTCCCCTTTCCATGTCAGGAAGATAACTGTACACTGACGGGTGTCTCTCAGTCTCTCTTTCTCTCTCAGGGAGATATCTGTACACTGACTGATATCTCTCAGTCCCCTCTCTCTCAGGGAGTTATCTGTACACTGACTGGTGTCTCTCAATCCCTCTCTCTCTCAGGGAGATATCTGACATTGACTGGTGTCTCTCAGCCCCCTCTCTCTTTCTCTCTCAGGGAGATATCTGTACACTGACTGGTGACTCTCAGTCCCCTTCCTCTCAGGGAGATATTTGTACACTGACTGGTGTCTCTCAGTGCCTTCTCTCTCGGGGGGATATCTGTACACGGACTGGTGTCACTCAGTCCCCTCTCTCTCTCAGGGAGATATCTGTGCACTAACTCGTGTCTCTCAGTCCCTTACTCTCGGAGATATCTGTGCACTGACTGGTGTCTCTCAGTCCCCTCTCGATGTCAGGGAGATATCTGTACACTGACTGATGTCTCTCAGTCCCGTCCTCTCGGAGATATCTGTACACTGACTGGTGTCTCTCAGTCCCTCTCTCTCAGGGAGATATCTGTACACTGACTGGTGTCTCTCAGTCCCTCTCTCTCTCAGGGAGATATCTGTACACTGACGGGAGACTCACAGTCACCTCTCTCTTTCTCTCGCAGGGAGATATCTGTACATTGACTGGTGTCTCAGTCCCGTAGTCTCGGAGACATCTGTACACTGACTGGTGTCTCTCAGTCCCCTCTCGATGTCAGGGAGATATCTGTACACTGACTGCTGTCTCTCAGTCCCTTACTCTCGGAGATATCTTTACACTGACTGGTGTCTCTCAGTGCCTCTCTCTCAGGGAGATATCTGTACACTGACTGGTGTCTCTCAGTCCCCTCTCTTTCGCAGGGTGATATCTGTACACTGACTGGTGTCTCTCAGTCCCCTGTCTCTCAGGGAGATATCTGTACACTGACTGGTGTCTCTCAGTCCCTCTCTCTCTCACAGGGACATATCTGTACACTGACTGGTGTCCCTCAGTCCCTCTCTCTCTCAGGGAGATACCTGTACACTGACCGGTGTCTCTCAGTCCCTCCCTCTCAGGGAGATATCTCAACACTGACTGGTGTCTCTAGGGCCCTCTCTCTCAGGGAGTTATCTGCACACTGACTGGTGTCTCTCAGTCCCCTCTCTCTCCCTCTCAGGGATATATCTGTACACTGACTGGTGTCTATCAGTCACCTCTCTCTCTCTGGGAGATATCTGTACACTGACGGGAGACTCTCAGTCACCTCTATCTCTCTCTCTCTCAGGGAGATATCTGTGCACTGACTGGTGCATCTGAGTCCCTCTCTCTCTCTCAGGGAGATATCTCTACACTGACTGGTGTCTCTCAGTCCCTCTCTCTCAGGGAGATATCTGTATACTGACTGGTGTCTCTCAGTACCCTCTCTCTCAAGGAGATATCTGTACACTGACTGGAGACTCTCAGTCACCTCTATCTCTGTCTCAGGGAGATATCTGTGCACTGACTGGTGTCTCTGAGTCCCTCTCTATCTCTCAGGGAGATATCTGTACACTGACTGGTGTCTCTCAGTCCCTCACTCTCAGTGAGATATCTTTATACTGACTGGAGACTCTCAGTCACCTCTCTCTTTCTCTCTCAGGGAGATATCTGTACACTGACCGGTGTGTCTCAGTCCCTCTCTTTCAGGGGGTTAGCTGTTCACTGACTGGTGTCTCTCAGTCCCTCTTTCTCTCTCAGGGAGATATCTGTACACTGACTAATATCTCTCAGTCCCCTCTCTCTCAGGGAGTTATCTGTACACTGACTGGTGTCTCTCAATCCCTCTCTCTCTCAGGGAGATATCTTACATTGACTGGTGTCTCTCAGCCCCCTCTCTCTTTCTCTCTCAGGGAGATATCTGTACACTGACTGGTGACACTCAGTCCCCTCCCTCTCAGGGAGATATCTCTACACTGACTGGTGTCTCTCAGTCCCCTCCCTCTCAGGGAGATATCTGCACACTGACTGGTGTCTCTCAGTCCCGTCTCTCTCAGGGAGATGTCTGTACACTGACTGGTGTCTCTCAGTCCCCTCTCTCTCAGGGAGATATCTGTACACTGATTGGTGTCTCTCAGTCCCCTCTCTCTCTCAGGGAGATATCTGTACACTGACTGGTGTCTCTCAGTCCACTCTCTCTCAGTGAGATATCTGTACACTGACTGGTGTCTCTCAGTCCACTCTCTCTCAGTGAGATATCTGTACACTGACTGGTGTCTCTCAGTCCCTCTTTCTCTCTCAGGGAGATATCTGTACACTGACTGGTGTCTCTCAGTCCCCTCTCTCTCTCTCTCAGGGAGATATCTGTACACTGACTGGTGTCTCTCAGTCCCTCCCTCTCTCAGGGAGATATCTGTACACGGACTGGTGTCTTTCAGTCCCCTCTCAATGTCAGGGAGATATCTGTACACTGACTGGTGTCTCTCAGTCCCTCTCTCTCAGGGAGATATCTGTACACCGACTGGTGTCTCTCAGTCCCTCTCTCTCAGGGAGATATCTGTACACTGACTGGTGTCTCTCAGTCCCTCTCTCTCAGGGAGATATCTGTACACTGACTGGTGTCTCTCAGTCCATCTCTTTTTCTCAGTGAGTTATCTGTACACTGACTGGTGTCTCTCAGTCCCTCTCTCTCAGGGAGTTAGCTGTTCACTGACTGGTGTCTCTCATTCACTCTCTCTCGCAGGGAGATATCCGTACACTGACGGGAGACTCTCAGTCACCTCTCTCTTTCTCTCTCAGGGAGATATCTGTACACTGACTGGTGTCTCTCAGTCCCTCTCTCTCAGGGAGTTATCTGCACACAGACTGTTGTCTCTCAGTCCCCTCTCTCTCCCTCTCAGGGTGATATCTGTACACTGACTGGTGTCTCTCAGTCCCCTCTCTCTCAGGGAGATATCTGTACACTGACTGGTATCTCTCAGTCCCCTCTCTCTCAGGGAGTTATCTGTACACTACCTGGTGTCTCTCAGTCCCTTTCTCTCTCAGGGAGACATCTGTACACTGACTGGTGTCTCTCAGTCCCTTTCTCTCTCAGGGAGATATCTGTACACTGACTGGTGTCTCAGTCCCTTACTCTCGGAGATATCTGTACACTGACTGGTGTCGCTCAGTCACCTCTCTCTCCCTCTCAGGGAGATATCTGTACACTGACTGGTGTCTCTAAGACCCTCTCTTTCTGGGAGATATCTGTACACTGACTGATGTCTCTCAGTCCCTTTCTCTCTCAGGGAGATATCTGTACAATGACTAGTGTCTCTCAGTCCCTCTCTCTCTCAGGGAGAGATCGGTACACTGACTGGTGTCTCTCAGTCCCTCTCTCTCTCAGGGAGATATCTGCACACTGACTGGTATCTCTCAATCCCTCTCTCTCTCAGGGAGATATCTTACATTGACTGGTGTTTCTCAGTCCCCTCTCTCTCAGGGAGATATCTTACATTGACTGGTGTTTCTCAGTCCCCTCTCTCTCAGGGAGATATCTGTACACTGACTGCTGGCTCTCAGTCCCCTCTCTCTCAGGGAGATATCTGTACACTGACTGCTGGCTCTCAGTCCCCTCTCTCTTAACTCTTAGGGAGATATCTGTACACTGACTGTTGTCTCTCAGCCCCCCTCTCAGGGAGATATCTGTACACTGACTGGTGTCTCTCAGTCCCCTCTCTCTCTCTCTCAGGGAGATATCTGTACACTGACTGGTGTCTCAGTACCTTACTCTCGGAGATATCTGTACACTGACTGGTGTCTCTCAGTCCCCTCTCAATGTCAGGGAGATATCTGTACACTGACTGATGTCTCTCAGTCCCTTCCTCTCGGAGATATCTGTACACTGACTGGTGTCTCTCAGTCCCTCTCTCTCAGGGAGATATCTGTACACTGACTGGTGTCTCAGTCCCTCTCTCTCAGGGAGATATCTGTGCACTGACTGGTGTCTCTCAGTCCCTCTCTCTCTCAGGGACATATCTGTACACTGACGGGAGACTCACAGTCACCTCTCTCTTTCTCTCTCAGGGAGATATCTGTACACTGACTGGTGTCTCAGTCCCTTACTCTCGGAGATATCTGTACACTGACTGGTGTCGCTCAGTCCCTCTCTCTCAGGAATGCCATTGGTGGTCACCACCACCGACGCACAGTGGCAGCAGCGTGTGCACCATCTACAAGATGCACTGCAGCAACTCGCCAAGGCTCCTTCGACAGCGCCGCCCAAACCCACGAGCCACTCCCATCTAGAACGACGAGGGCAGCAGATACATGGGGAACACCCACCACCTGGAACTTCCCCTCCAAGCTACTCACTATCCTGACTTGGAAATATATCGGCTGTTCCTTCACAGTCGCTGGGTCAAAATCCTGGAACTCCCTCCCTGACAGCACCATGGGTGTACCTACACCACACGGGACAAAATCCTGGAACTCCCTCCCTAACAGCACTGTGGGTGTACCTACACCACACAGCAAAATCCCGGAACTCCCTCCCTAACAGCGCCGTGGGTGTACCTACACCACACAGACAAAATCCTGGAACTCCCTCCCTTACAGCGCCGTTGGTGTACCTACACCACACGGGACAAAATCCTGGAACTCCCTCCCTAACAGCGCCGTGGGTGTACCTACACCACAGAGACAAAATCCTGGAACTCCCTCCCTTACAGCGCCGTTGGTGTACCTACACCACACGGGACAAAATCCTGGAACTCCCTCCCTAACAGCGCCGTGGGTGTACCTACACACACATGGACAAAATCCTGGAACTCCCTCCCTAACAGTGCCTTGGGTGTACCTACAGCACACAGACAAAACCCTGGAACTCCCGCCCTAACAGCGCCAAGGGTGTACCTACACCACACGGGGCAAAATCCTGGAACTCCCTCCCTAACAGCGCCGTGGGTGTACCTACACCACACGGGTCAAAATCCTGGAACTCCCTAACAGCGCCATGGGTGTACCTACACCACACGGAGAAAATCCTGGAACTCCCTCCCTAACAGCGCCGTGGGTGTACCTACACCACACGGGGACAAAATCCTGGAACTCCCTCCCTAACAGCGCCGTGGGTGTACCTACACCACACGGGACAAAATCCTGGAACTCCCTCCCTAACAGCGCCGTGGGTGTACCTACACCACATGGGGCAAAGTCCTGGAACTCCCTCCCTAACAGCGCCGTGGGTGTACCTACACCACACGGACAAAATCCTGGAACTCCCTCCCTAACAGCGCCGTGGGTGTACCTACACCACACAGGGACAAAATCCTGGAACTCCCTCCCGAACAGCGCCGTGGGTGTACCTAAATCACGCGGGGACTGCAGCGGGTCACCCCACTCCCTTCTGAAGGGGGCAATTAGGGACGGGCAACAAATGCTGGGCCCAGCCAGCGAAGCCCACATCCTGGGTATGAATTAAGATGCAAGTGGCTGACACGTCCTGGGTTGTGGTGGTGCAGACGGCTCAGGAAGCAGATCAGATGAACCCAGGGTGACTCAGCGATGTTGTTGGTCAGATATGAGTCCCGATGCTATCAGACCTGCGTTCCCAGAGCTAAGAGAGCATCATCAAGCTGTTACATGCTGGAGACAAGAGCTAAGCCTGAGCTGAACTAGTCTCTCGAGACAGTTAGTCCCACACAACAGCAACCACACATCACAATAACAAGGCATATTCACGCAGCCCTATCTAACACAATCACTGTCACAGGAAGGTGAGTACTGAGGGAGAGCCGCACTGTCGGAGGGTCAGTGCTGAGGGAGAGCCGCACTGTCGGAGGGTCAGTGCTGAGGGAGAACCGCACTGTCGGAGGGTCAGTGCTGAGGGAGAACCGCAGTGTCGGAGGGTCAGTGCTGATGGAGAGCTGCACTGTCGGAGGGTCAGTACTGAGGGAGCGCCGCACTGTCGGAGGGTCAGTACTGAGGGAGAGCCGCACTGTCGGAGGGTCAGTACTGAGGGAGAGCCGCACTGTCGGAGGGTCAGTACTGAGGGAGAGCCGCACTGTCGGAGGGTCAGTACTGAGGGAGAGCCGCACTGTCGGAGGGTCAGTACTGAGGGAGAGCCGCACTGTCGGAGGGTCAGTACTGAGGGAGAGCCGCACTGTCGGAGGGTCAGTACTGAGGGAGAGCCGCACTGTCGGAGGGTCAGTACTGAGGGAGAGCCGCACTGTCGGAGGGTCAGTACTGAGGGAGAGCCGCACTGTCGGAGGGTCAGTACTGAGGGAGAGACGCACTGTCGGAGGGTCAGTGCTGAGGGACAGACGCACTTTGGAGGGTCAGTACTGAGGGAGCGCTGCACTGTCGGAGCGTCAGTGCTGAGGGAGAGCCGCACTGTCGGAGGGTCAGTGCTGAGGGAGAACCGCAGTGTCGGAGGGTCAGTGCTGAGGGAGAGCCGCACTGTCGGAGGGTCAGTGCTGAGGGAGAACCGCAGTGTCGGAGGGTCAGTGCTGAGGGAGCGTCGCACTGTCGGATGGTTATGGAGACCGGGACTGTGCACGGTGCTCTGAGTGTGGTCTAACCGAGGGGGGGGATACAGAGACCGGAACTGTGCACGGTGCTCCCAGTGTGGTCTAACCGAGGGGGGATACGGAGACCGGAACTGTGCACGGTGCTCCGAGTGTGGTCTAACCCAGGGGGGATACGGAGACCGGAACTGTGCACGGTGCTCCGAGTGTGGTCTAACCGAGGGGGGGATACGGAGACCGGAACTGTGCACGGTGCTCCGAATGTGGTCTAACCGAGGGGGGGGATACGGAGACCGGAACTGTGCACGGTGCTCCGAGTGTGGTCTAACCGAGGGGGGATACGGAGACCGGAACTGTGCACGGTGCTCCGAGTGTGGTCTAACCGAGGGATACGGAGACCAGAACTGTGCACGGTGCTCCGAGTGTGGTCTAACCGAGGGGGGGGGATACGGAGACCGGGTTGGGGGGGGGGGTGGGGGGTGGGATGGGGGAGATGGTGGGGGGGGAAGATAGTGGGGAGTGGGGGAAACGGGGTGGGTTTCTTAGATGGAGGTGGGGCCCACCATCAGGGGAGGTGGGAGGCAGGTCGTTGCCCTTTTAAGGGCGTGGCGGCGGCGGCGGGCGTTGCCCTTTTAAGAGACTCCCCCTCCCCCCCCCCACCACCACCTCTTCCCCTCCCCTCTCCCTCGCGACCCCCGCGCGCCCTGTGGTGAGGCAGGAGGACGGTGGCTAGATGCGCGCGCAGCCGTCTCGCGCCCTGCCCCGCCGGCCGCCGGCGCCCGCCCGCTCACCTGAAACGATGGAGATGAAGAGCTTGAAGGCGGCCTCGGAGGTGCCCAGGGAGGCGGCCGCCGACTCCAGGCTCCAGCCGCCGATGCCGACGCCCGAGAGGTGAGGGGCGCCTTCCAGCCCGGCCCCGGCCCCGGCCCCAGCCACCGCTGCCGCCGCTTCCTCCGCCGCCATTAATGCCAGCGCCGCCCCCATTGGGGGAGGAGGGAGAGAGAGAGAGAGAGATATCGGGGGGGTGGGGGTGGGGCGGGGAAGCCCTAGCAACCGGCACCTCTCAGCAAGCGCCGCGCCCATTGGCTGCAGCCCTCGGAGAGGGGGCGTGGCCTCGTCTCGGGCCTCTCATTGACTCCGCCCACTCCTCTCTCTTCCCCCATCCCCTCCTCCCCCTGTTCTTTGACCGGGTCGGGTCCCCGGCCCCGCCCCCATATCTGACGTGGACAAAGCGCTGACTCCTCCCACCCTCTCCCTGACCTGCGCACAAAGCTTTGACTCCGCCCCCCTCCCAGCTCCTCCACGAGCGGACGAGGCGCTGACTCCGCCCCCCCTAGCTCCTCCACGAGCGGACAAGGCGCTGACTCCGCCCCCCCCAGCTCCTCCACGAGTGGACGAGGCGCTGACTCCGCCCCCCCCATCTTCTCCACGAGCGGACTAGGCGCTGACTCCGCCCCCTCGAGCGGACGAGGCGCTAACTCCGCCCCCTCTTCTCGAGCGGACTCGGCGCTGACTCCGCCCCCCCATCTCTTCCACGAGCGGACTCGGCGCTGACTCCGCCCCCCCTAGCTCCTCCACGAGCGGACTAGGCGCTGACTCCGCCCCCCTTCCTCCTCGAGCGGACGAGGCGCTAACTCCGCCCCCCTTCCTCCTCGAGTGGACGAGGCGCTAACTCCGCCCCCTCTTCTCGAGCGGACGAGGCGCTGACTCCGCCTCCCCCCCCCCCCACCTCCTCCTCCAGCGGACGAGGCACTGACTCCGCCCCCCCCAAGATCCTCCTCCTTCATGAGCTGGCTGACCCCGCCCCCTCGCCGACGGTAAACAAAGGGCTGACCCCGCCCCCTCACGGTTTTGACGGACAGCTGGTGTTGACTCCTCCCCCCACTTCCCCAACAGCCAGCGCGGATCTGGTGATGTCCTCCCCCCCCCGCCCTCCAGGAAAAGGGGCGTGGCTGAGGTTACTCCTGGTCAGTGCCTTAAAGCGAGCTTGTCCCCTCCCCCTCGCTCCTTATTTTCGATCCCCGGACTCTTAAAGCGTGTCTGCCCTGACCAAGCACAAACCCAGCCCTCAGGAACCGAGATGAAGGCCGAGGTGCCGGAAACCCCGAAACAAGAGCGGAACAATTGCTGGGAAGAGCTCCGCAGGTCCGAGAGCCAGAAACGGAGTTAACGTTCCCGGGAGTCCTTCTCCAGAGCTAAAGTGAAGTAAAAATGTGGTGAAATTTATTCTGGGGGGGGTGGGGTTGGGGTGGGATGGGGCAGGCGGAGCTGGATAGAAGGCCAGCCGCGTTAGGTGGGGGGGGGGGTGGTTGGGGGCTTGACAAAGTTGTCAAGGGCTAAAGGACAAAGTGGAGGAGGTGTTAATAGCGGCGATAAGCGGGGGGGGTACAAGGCGCTGGGAGTTGCGTGGAGGTAAGAAAGCGGAACGTGATCGTCGCAGGACGAGGGTAAGAACTGTGTGAAAGAACAACATGGAGCAAGCGACAGACGGGCCTGAAGGGCATGGGGGTAAGAGGGGGGTGTGTGAGGGGGTGGAGGAGGGGGGAGGGGGTGAGGAGGGGGGGGCGAGGGGGGGGGAGGGTTGGGATGGGGCAGGCGGAGCTGGATAGAAGACCAGCAGCGTTAGGTGGGGGGGTTGGGGGGGGGGGTCAAAGGAGGGATTGACAAAGCTGTCAAGGACTAAAGGGAGGGGGGTGTTAATAGCGGCGATGAGGGGGGTTAAAAGGTGCTGGAAGTGGCATAGAGTTAAGAAAGCAGAATGTGATTATCGCAGAACGAGGGGGGGGTGAGGGGAGGTGGGGTGGGGTGGGGGGGGTGGGGGTGGGGTGAGGTGGGGGGGGGTGGGGTGGGGTGAGGTGGGGGTGGGGGTGACGTGGGGGTGGGGTAGGGTGAGGGGGATGGGGTGAGGGGATGGGGGGTGTGAGGGGATGGGGGGTTGGGGTGAGGGAGATGGGGGGTAGGGTGAGGGGGGATGGGGGTTGGGGGTGAGGGAGATGGGGGGGTGGCGTGAGGGGGAGGGGGGGTGGGGTGAGGGGCAGTGGGGTGGGGTGAGGGGGTTTGGGATGGGGCAGGCGGAGCTGGATAGAAGGCCAGCAGCGTTAGGTGGGGGGGCGGGGTCAAAGGAGGGCTTGACAAAGCTGTCAAGGGCTAAAGGACAAAGTGGAGGAGGTGTTAATAGCGGCGATAAGCGGGGGTGGGTAAAAGGTGCTGGGAGTTGCGTAGAGGTAAGAAAGCGGAACGCGATCGTCGCAGGACGAGGGTAAGAACTGTGTGAAAGAACAACATGGAACAAGCGACAGACGGGCCTGAGGGGCATGGGGGTAAGAGGGGGTGTGTGAGGGGGTGGAGGAGGGGGTGAGGAGGGGGGCGGGCGAGGGGGGGGAGGGTTGGGATGGGGCAGGCGGAGCTGGAGAGAAGGCCAGCCGCGTTAGGTGGGGGGGGGGGGGTGGTTGGGGGCTTGACAAAGTTGTCAAGGGCTAAAGGACAAAGTGGAGGAGGTGTTAATAGCGGCGATAAGCGGGGGGGGGTAAAAGGTGCTGGGAGTTGCGTAGAGGTAAGAAAGCGGAATGTGATCGTCGCAGGACGAGGGTAAGAACTGTGTGAAAGAACAACGTGGAACAGGTGACAGACGGGCCTGAGGGGCATGGGGGTGAGAGGGGGTGTGTGAGGGGGTGGAGGAGGGGGGGGAGGGGGTGAGGAGGGGGGGGGCGAGGGGGGGGGAGGGTTGGGATGGGGCAGGCAGAGCTGGATAGAAGACCAGCAGCGTTAGGTGGGGGGGGGGGGGGGGGTCAAAGGAGGGATTGACAACTCTGTCAAGGACTAAAGGGAGGGGGTGTTAATAGCGGCGATGAGGGGGGTAAAAGGTGCTGGAAGTGGCATAGAGGTAAGAAAGCAGAATGTGATTATCGCGGAACGAGGGGGGGGTGAGGGGAGGTGGGGTGGGGGGGGGTGGGGTGGGGTGAGGGGGGGTGGGGTGGGGTGACGTGGGGGTGGGGTAGGGTGAGGGGGATGGGGTGAGGGGATGGGGGTGTGAGGGGATGGGGGGTGGGGTGAGGGGGATGGGGGGTTGGGGTGAGGGAGATGAGGGGGTGGGATGAGGTGATGGGGGGGTGGCGTGAGGGGGAGGGGGGGTGGGGTGAGGGGCAGTGGGGGTGGGGTGAGGGGCAGTGGGATGGGGTGAGGGGGGTTTGGGATGGGGCAGGCGGAGCTGGATAGAAGGCCAGCCAGCGTTAGCTGGGGGGCGGGGTCAAAGGAGGCATTGACAAAGCTGTCAAGGAGTATAGGACAAAAGGGAGGGGGTGTTAATAGCGGCGGTAAGGGGGGTAAAAGGTGCTGGGAGTTGCGTAGAGGTAAGAAAGCAGAATGTGATCGTCGCAGGACGAGGGTAAGAACTGTGTGAAAGAACAACATGGAACAAGCGACAGACGGGCCTGAGGGGCATGGAGGGGGGGGGATGGGAGGGGGGGGTGGTGGAATGGGGTGTGGGGGGGGGGTGGTGAGGGTTTGGGATGGGGCAAGCGGAGCTGGGATAGAAAGCCAGCAGCGTTAGGAGGGGGAGTTAGGGGGGTGGGGGGTGGGGAGGGGGCAAAGGAGGGATTGACAAAGCTGTCAAGGAGTATAGGACAAAAGGGAGGGGGTGTTAATAGCGGCGGTAAGGGGGGTAAAAGGTGCTGGGAGTTGCGTAGAGGTAAGAAAGCAGGATGTGATCATCGCAGGACGAGAGGGGGTGGGGGGGAGGGGGGTTGAGGGGGAGGGGGGGGGGGTGGGGTGAGGGGGAGGGGGAGTGGGGGGAGGGGGAGGGGGGTGGGGGTGAGAGGGGTGGGGGTGGGAAGGGGGTGAGAGGGGTGGGTGGGAGGGGGGTGAGAGGGGTGGTGGAGGGGGTGAGAGGGGTTGGTGGGAGGGGGTGAGAGGGGTTGGTGAGAGGGGTTGGGTGGGAGGGGGTGAGAGGGGTTGGTGGGAGGGGGTGAGGGGGGGTGGGAGGGGGGTGAGAGGGGTTGGTGGGAGGGGGTGAGGGGGGGTGGGAGGGGGTTTGAGGAGGGTTGGGATGGGGCAGGCGGCGCTGGATAGAAGGCCACCAGCATTTGTGGGGGGGGGGGGGGGGGCAAAGGAGGCATTGACAAAGCTGTCAAGGGCTAAAGGACAAAGTGGAGGGGGTGTTAATAGCGCGATATGGTGGGGGGTAAAAGGTGCTGGGAGTTGCATAGAGGTAAGAAAGCGGAACGCGATTGTCGCAGGACGAGGGTAAGAACTGTGTGAAAGAACAACATGGAGCAAGCGGCAGACGGGGGTGGGAGGAGGGGGAGGTGGGGTGAGGGGAGGGGGGGGGTTGTGGCGGTGGGATGGCGGGGGTGGGAGGTCTGGGTCGCGCCCGCTGCGGACCGACCGAAGGGTGTTTCTGGAGCCGTGCAGCACAGAAGCAGGCCCTTGGGCCCATCGTGGTCCGTGCTGGCCCTCAAGCCCTCCCCCCCCGGCCTTCCCCACTGAACATCGAGTTCGGCCACTTCAGACCGTGAACCCTCTTCCCCCCTACCCTCGCCCCCCCCCCACCTTTTCTTTAAATCCGCAACCCCCCCCCACCCCCCCCCCACCCCCCGCCTCCTCTCCTCGAGGTTCCATCCGCTTAATTTTATTTTTATTCGTTTATCCCTGTGGGTTTTGCGTATTTAAGACCCAGATCGATAGGTTCGCGATCGGTAAAAGGAGGGGGGTGGGGGGGGTTACCGGGGGGGGTATCCAAGGTTACGGGGAGAATGGGATTGAGAAACTGATTGATTCAGCCGTGATCGAACGGCGGAGCGAGAGTCGAGGGGCCGGGTGGGCCTCACCTCCGCTCCTGTGTCTTGCGGCCCTTATACCCCCCCCCACCTTTTCCCAGCCTCATTTTTTTTTTTAATCCCCCCCCCCCCGCCACCGCCGCCGCCGCAAGGCTGTCGGTTACTCGTTCCACATTGTTCTCTCGCCGCGGCGGCGACCCTTGTCCCGCCCTTATCGCAATCACGCCCACCTTTGCCCTCTAGTCCGCGACGACACCTTTGTCAGTCTCTCCTTCATCTCCCACCCATCGCTGCTGGCCTTCTATCCCCGCCCCGCCCCGCTCCACCCCACCCCACCTCCCCTCAAACGGTATGAATTTAATCAGGTTTCCACTTCTCTTTAAGCTCTGGAGAAGGGCCATACGGACTCGAAACGTTAACTCCGTTCCGCTAATCCGGCACTTTCAGTTTTTGTCTCTGAAAGCGAGCTTGTACCTCCTTGTCCAATCACAGCCCCAGCTCTCTTAAGCGAGCTTGTCCCCTTGTCCAATCACAGCCCCAGCTCTCTGAAAGCGATCTTCTCCCTTTGTCCAATCACAGCCAGCTCTCTTAAGCGAGCTTGTACCCTTGTCCAATCACAGCCCAGCTCACTGTGGGCGAGCTTGTCCCTTTGGTCCAATCACAGCCCAGCTCTCTGAAAGCGATCTTGTCCCCTTGTCCAATCACAGCCCAGCTCTCTGAAAGTGATCTTGTCCCTTTGTCCAATCACAGCCCAGCTCTCTTAAGCGAGCTTGTACCCTTGTCCAATCACGGCCCAGCTCTCTGAAAGTGAGCTTGTCCCCCTGGTCCAATCACAGCCTAGCTCTCTGAAAGTGATCTTGTCCCTTTGTCCAATCACAGCCCAGCTCTCTTAAGCGAGCTTGTACCCTTGTCCAATCACGCCCAGCTCTCTGAAAGCGATCTTGTCCCCTGGTCCAATCACAGCCCAGCTCTCTGTAGTTGAGCTTGTCCCCTTGTCCAATCACAGCCCAGCTCTCTGTGGGTGAGCTTGTCCCCTTGTCCAATCACAGCCCAGCTCTCTGTGGCGAGGCTTGTCCCTTGTCCAATCACAGCCAGCTCTCTGAAAGTGATCTTGTCCCCTTGTCTAATCACAGCCCCAGCTCTCTGAAAGCGAGCTTGTCCCCTTGTCCAATCACAGTCCAGCTCTCTGAAAGTGATCTTGTACCCTTGTCCAATCACAGCCCAGCTCTCTGAAAGCGAGCTTGTCCCCTTGTCCAATCACAGCCCAGCTCTCTGGAGTCGAGCTTGTCCCCTTGTCCAATCACAGCCCAGCTCTCTGAAAGTGATCTTGTCCCCTTGTCCAATCACAGCCCAGCTCTCTGTGGGCGAGCTTGTCCCCTTATCCAATCACAGCCCAGCTCTCTGTAGGCAAGCTTGTCCCCTTGTCCAATCACAGCCCAGCTCTCTGTAGGCAAGCTTGTCCCCTTGTCCAATCACAGGCCAGCTCACTGTGGGCGAGCTTGTCCCCTTGTCCAATCACAGCCCAGCTCTCTCTGGGTGAGCTTGTCCCCTTGTCCAATCACAGCCCAGCTCTCTTCCCGTGAGCTTGTCCCCTTGTCCAATCACAGCCCAGCTCTCTGTGGGTGAGCTTGTCCCCTTCTCCAATCACAGCCCAGCTCTCTGGAGGCGAGCTTGTCCCCTTGTCCAATCACAGCCCAGCTCTCTCTGGGTGAGCTTGTCCCCTTGTCCAATCACAGCCCAGCTCACTGTGGGCGAGCTTGTCCCCTTGTCCAATCACAGCCCAGCTTTCTGTGGACGAGCTTGTCCCCTTGTCCAATCACAGCCCAGCTCTCTGGAGGCGAGCTTGTCCCCTTGTCCAATCACAGCCCAGCTCTCTGAAAGCGAGCTTGTCCCCTTGTCCAATCACAGCCCAGCTCTCTGGAGGCGAGCTTGTCCCCTTGTCCAATCACAGCCCAGCTCTCTGAAAGCTATCTTGTCCCCTTGTCCAATCACAGCCCAGCTCTCTGTGAGCGAGCTTGTCCCCTTGTCCAATCACAGCCCAGCTCACTGTGGGCGAGCTTGTCCCCTTGTCCAATCACAGCCCAGCTCTCTGGAGGCGAGCTTGTCCCCTTGTCCAATCACAGCCCAGCTCTCTGAAAGCGATCTTGTCCCCTTGTCCAATCACAGCCCAGCTCTCTGTGAGCGAGCTTGTCCCCTTGTCCAATCACAGCCCAGCTCACTCCGGGTGAGCTTGTCCCCTTGTCCAATCACAGCCCAGCTCTCTGTGGGTGAGCTTGTCCCCTGGTCCAATCACAGCCCAGCTCTCTGGAGGCGAGCTTGTCCCCTTGTCCAATCACAGCCCAGCTCTCTCTGGGTGAGCTTGTCCCCTTGTCCAATCACAGCCCAGCTCACTGTGGGCGAGCTTGTCCCCTTGTCCAATCACAGCCCAGCTTTCTGTGGACGAGCTTGTCCCCTTGTCCAATCACAGCCCAGCTCTCTGGAGGCGAGCTTGTCCCCTTGTCCAATCACAGCCCAGCTCTCTGAAAGCGAGCTTGTCCCCTTGCCCAATCACAGCCCAGCTCTCTGGAGGCGAGCTTGTCTCCTTGTCCAATCACAGCCCAACTCTCTGAAAGTGAGTTTGTCCCCTGGTCCAATCACAGCCCAGCTCTCTGAAAGCGATCTTGTCCCCTTGTCCAATCACAGCCCAGCTCTCTGAAAGTGAGCTTGTCCCCTGGTCCAATAACAGCCCAGCTTTCTGAAAGCGATCTTGACCCCTTGTCCAATCACAGCCCAGCTCTCTGAAAGTGAACATGTCTCCTTGTCCAATGGGAGCCCAGCTCTCTGAAAGCAATCTTGTCCCCTTGTCCAATCACAGCCCAGTTCTCTGAAAGTGAGCTTGTCCCCTTGTCCAATCACAGCCTCAGGTCCATGAAAGCGATCTTCACCCTTTGTCCAATCGCAGCCCAGCTTCCTGAAAGCGATCTTGTCCCCTTGTCCAATCACAGCCCAGTTCTCTGAAAGTGAGCTTGTCCCCTTGTCCAATAACAGCCCAGCTTTCTGAAAGCGATCTTGACCCCTTGTCCAATCACAGCCCAGCTCTCTGAAAGTGAACATGTCTCCTTGTCCAATGGGAGCCCAGCTCTCTGAAAGCAATCTTGTCCCCTTGTCCAATCACAGCCCAGTTCTCTGAAAGTGAGCTTGTCCCCTTGTCCAATCACAGCCTCAGGTCCCTGAAAGCGATCTTCACCCTTTGTCCAATCGCAGCCCAGCTTCCTGAAAGCGATCTTGTCCCCTTGTCCAATCACAGCCCAGTTCTCTGAAAGTGAGCTTGTCCCCTTGTCCAATCACAGCCTCAGGTCCCTGAAAGCGATCTTCACCCTTTGTCCAATCGCAGCCCAGCTTCCTGAAAGCGATCTTGTCCCCTTGTCCAATCACAGCCCAGTTCTCTGAAAGCAAGCTTGTCCCCTTGTCCAATCACAGCCCAGCTCTCTGTGGGTGAGCTTGTCCCCTTGTCCAATCACAGCCCTGCTCTCTGTAGGCAAGCTTGTCCCCTTGTCCAATCACAGCCCAGCTCACTGTGGGCAAGCTTGTCCCCTTGTCCAATCACAGCCCAGCTCTCTGTGGGTGAGCTTGTCCCCTCATCCAATCACAGCCCAGCTCACTGTGGGCGAGCTAGTCCCCTTGTCCAATCACAGCCCAGCTCTCTGAAAGTGAGCTTGTCCCCTTGTCCAATCACAGCCCAGCTCACTGTGGGCGAGCTTGTCCCCTTGTCCAATCACAGCCCAGCTTTCTGTGGACGAGCTTGTCCCCTTGTCCAATCACAGCCCAGCTCTCTGGAGGCGAGCTTGTCCCCTTGTCCAATCACAGCCCAGCTCTCTGTGGGTGAGCTTGTCCCCTTGTCCAATCACAGCCCAGCTCTCTGGAGGCGAGCTTGTCCCCTTGTCCAATCACAGCCCAGCTCTCTGAAAGCGATCTTGTCCCCTTGTCCAATCACAGCCCAGCTCTCTGTGAGCGAGCTTGTCCCCTTGTCCAATCACAGCCCAGCTCACTGTGGGCGAGCTTGTCCCCTTGTCCAATCACAGCCCAGCTCTCTGGAGGCGAGCTTGTCCCCTTGTCCAATCACAGCCCAGCTCTCTGAAAGCGATCTTGTCCCCTTGTCCAATCACAGCCCAGCTCTCTGTGAGCGAGCTTGTCCCCTTGTCCAATCACAGCCCAGCTCACTGTGGGCGAGCTTGTCTCCTTGTCCAATCACAGCCCAACTCTCTGAAAGTGAGTTTGTCCCCTGGTCCAATCACAGCCCAGCTTTCTGAAAGTGATCTTGACCCCTTGTCCAATCACAGCCCAGCTCTCTGAAAGTGAACATGTCTCCTTGTCCAATGGGAGCCCAGCTCTCTGAAAGCAATCTTGTCCCCTTGTCCAATCACAGCCCAGTTCTCTGAAAGTGAGCTTGTCCCCTTGTCCAATCACAGCCTCAGGTCCCTGAAAGCGATCTTCACCCTTTGTCCAATCGCAGCCCAGCTTCCTGAAAGCGATCTTGTCCCCTTGTCCAATCACAGCCCAGTTCTCTGAAAGCAAGCTTGTCCCCTTGTCCAATCACAGCCCAGCTCTCTGTGGGTGAGCTTGTCCCCTTGTCCAATCACAGCCCAGCTCTCTGTAGGCAAGCTTGTCCCCTTGTCCAATCACAGCCCAGCTCACTGTGGGCAAGCTTGTCCCCTTGTCCAATCACAGCCCAGCTCTCTGTGGGTGAGCTTGTCCCCTTATCCAATCACAGCCCAGCTCACTGTGGGCGAGCTTGTCCCCTTGTCCAATCACAGCCCAGCTCTCTGAAAGTGAGCTTGTCCCCTTGTCCAATCACAGCCCAGCTCACTGTGGGCGAGCTTGTCCCCTTGTCCAATCACAGCCCAGCTCTCTGAAAGTGAGCTTGTCCCCTTGTCCAATCACAGCCCAGCTCTCTGAAAGTGAGCTTGTCCCCTTGTCCAATCACAGCCCAGCTCTCTGAAAGTGAGCTTGTCCCCTTGTCCAATCACGGCCCAGCTCTCTGAAAGTGATCTTGTCCCCTTGTCCAATCACAGCCCAGCTCTCTGTGGGCGATCTTGTCCCCTTGTCCAATCACAGCCCAGCTCACTGTGAGCAAGCTTGTCCCCTTGTCCATTCACAGCCCAGCTCACTGTGAGCGAGCTTGTCCCCTTGTCCAATCACAGCCCAGCTCACTGTGAGCGAGCTTGTCCCCTTGTCCAATCACAGCCCAGCTCACTGTGAGCGAGCTGGTCCCCTTGTCCAATCACAGGCCAGCTCACTGTGGGCGAGCTTGTCCCCTTGTCCAAAAACAGCCCAGCTCACTGTGAGCGAGCTTGTCCCCTTGTCCAATCACAGCCCAGCTCACTGTGAGCGAGCTTGTCCCCTTGTCCAATCACAGTCCAGCTCACTGTGAGCGAGCTGGTCCCCTTGTCCAATCACAGGCCAGCTCACTGTGGGCGAGCTTGTCCCCTTGTCCAATCACAGCCCAGCTCACTGTGAGCGAGTTGTCCCCTTATCCAATCACAGGCCAGCTCTCTGTGGGTGAGCTTGTCCCCTTGTCCAATCACAGCCCAGCTCACTGTGAGCGAGCTTGTCCCCTTGTCCAATCACAGGCCAGCTCACTGTGGGTGAGCTTGTCCCCTTGTCCAATCACAGCCCAGCTCTCTGTGAGCGAGCTTGTCCCCTTGTCCAATTACAGCCCAGCTCACTGTGGGCAAGCTTGTCCCCTTGTCCAATCACAGCCCAGCTCTCTGAAAGCGAGCTTGTCCCCTTGTCCAATCACAGCCCAGCTCTCTGAAAGTGAGCTTGTCCCCTTGTCCAATCACAGCCCAGCTCTCTGAAAGTGAGCTTGTCCCCTTGTCCAATCACGGCCCAGCTCTCTGAAAGTGATCTTGTCCCCTTGTCCAATCACAGCCCAGCTCTCTGTGGGCGATCTTGTCCCCTTGTCCAATCACAGCCCAGCTCACTGTGAGCAAGCTTGTCCCCTTGTCCAATCACAGCCCAGCTCACTGTGAGCGAGCTTGTCCCCTTGTCCAATCACAGCCCAGCTCACTGTGAGCGAGCTTGTCCCCTTGTCCAATCACAGCCCAGCTCACTGTGAGCGAGCTGGTCCCCTTGTCCAATCACAGGCCAGCTCACTGTGGGCGAGCTTGTCCCCTTGTCCAAAAACAGCCCAGCTCACTGTGAGCGAGCTTGTCCCCTTGTCCAATCACAGCCCAGCTCACTGTGAGCGAGCTTGTCCCCTTGTCCAATCACAGTCCAGCTCACTGTGAGCGAGCTGGTCCCCTTGTCCAATCACAGGCCAGCTCACTGTGGGCGAGCTTGTCCCCTTGTCCAATCACAGCCCAGCTCACTGTGAGCGAGTTGTCCCCTTATCCAATCACAGGCCAGCTCTCTGTGGGTGAGCTTGTCCCCTTGTCCAATCACAGCCCAGCTCACTGTGAGCGAGCTTGTCCCCTTGTCCAATCACAGGCCAGCTCACTGTGGGTGAGCTTGTCCCCTTGTCCAATCACAGCCCAGCTCTCTGTGAGCGAGCTTGTCCCCTTGTCCAATTACAGCCCAGCTCACTGTGGGCAAGCTTGTCCCCTTGTCCAATCACAGCCCAGCTCTCTGAAAGCGAGCTTGTCCCCTTGTCCAATCACAGCCCAGCTCACTGTGAGCGAGCTTGTCCCCTTGTCCAATCACAGCCCAGCCCAGGGAGTGGAGGAGGATGGTACCAGGGTGGACAGGCACTCGAGGGGGGTGACCTGACGGTGTCTGGAAGAGGGGGACACTGAACTGACCGGGGAGCAACGGGATATTGAACAGGCCCGATCCCTGTCTCCCTGTGTGCACATCAACAAGGAAAATAAACTACAGGGTCTCCTGAGGGAGGGAGGGAGGGTTGGAGACAGGGAGGGAGGGAAGGAGAGGGAGGGTTGGAGGGAGATGGAGGCAGAGAGATGGAGGGAGGGAGAGGGTGGGTTGGAGGGAGAGGGAGATGGAGGGAGAGGGAGGATGGAGGGAGAGGGAGGGAGAGAGGATGGAGGGAGGGATGTATGGAGGGAGGGAGAGAGAGATGGAGGGAGATGGAGAGAGGGAGAGAAAGGGAGGGATGGAGGGAGGGAGGGAGAGAGAGATGGATGGAGGGAGGGAGAGGGAGTGAGATCTAGGGAGGGAGAGGGGGAGGGAGGGAAGGAGAGGGAGATGGAGGGAGGGAGGGAGTTGCGAGGAGGGAGAGGGGGAGATGGTGGGAGGGAGAGAGAGAGAGAGGGAGATGGAGGGATAGAGGGATGGGAAGGAGGGATAGAGAGAGGGACAAGGAAGAGAGAGGCAAGTTAAGAGCTGGAGGGAGAGACGGGGGGATGGGGAGTGAGGGAGAGACAGGGGGATGGGGAGTGAGGGAGAGAAAGGGGGATGGGGAGTGAGGGGGAGACAGGGGGATGGGGAGTGAGGGAGAGACAGGGGGATGGGGAGTGAGGGAGAGACAGGGGGATGGGGAGTGAGGGAGAGACAGGGGAATGGGGAGTGAGGGAGAGACAGGGGGATGGGGAGTGAGGGAGAGACAGGGGGATGGGGAGTGAGGGGGAGATGGGATGGGGAGTGAGGGAGAGACAGGGGGATGGGGAGTGAGGGAGAGACAGGGGGATGGGGAGTGAGGGAGAGACAGGGGGATGGGGAGTGAGGGGGAGACAGGGGGATGGGGAGTGAGGGAGAGACGGGGGATGGGGAGCGAGGGAGAGACGGGGATGGGGAGCGAGGGGGAGACAGAGGGATGGGGAGCGAGGGAGAGACAGGGGGATGGGGAGTGAGGGAGAGACAGGGGGATGGGGAGTGAGGGACAGACAGGGGGATGGGGAGTGAGGGAGAGACAGGGGGATGGGGAGTGAGGGAGAGACAGGGGGATGGGGAGTGAGGGAGAGACAGGGGGATGGGGAGTGAGGGAGAGACAGGGGGATGGGGAGTGAGGGGGAGACAGGGGGATGGGGAGTGAGGGAGAGACAGGGGGATGGGGAGTGAGGGAGAGACAGGGGGATGGGGAGTGAGGTGGAGACAGGGGGATGGGGAGTGAGGGAGAGACAGGGGGATGGGGAGTGAGGGGGAGACAGGGGGATGGGGAGTGAGGGAGAGACAGGGGGATGGGGAGCGAGGGAGAGACAGGGGGATGGGGAGTGAGGGAGAGACAGGGGGATGGGGAGTGAGGGAGAGACAGGGGGATGGGGAGTGAGGGAGAGACAGGGGGATGGGGAGTGAGGGAGAGACAGGGGGATGGGGAGTGAGGGAGAGACAGGGGGATGGGGAGTGAGGGAGAGACAGGGGGATGGGGAGTGAGGGAGAGACAGGGGGATGGGGAGTGAGGGGTAGACAGGGGGATGGGGAGTGAGGGGGAGACAGGGGGATGGGGAGTGAGGGAGAGACAGGGGGATGGGGAGTGAGGGAGAGACAGGGGGATGGGGAGTGAGGTGGAGACAGGGGGATGGGGAGTGAGGGAGAGACAGGGGGATGGGGAGTGAGGGGGAGACAGGGGGATGGGGAGTGAGGGAGAGACAGGGGGATGGGGAGTGAGGGACAGACAGGGGAATGGGGAGTGAGGGAGAGACAGGGGGATGGGGAGTGAGGTGGAGACAGGGGGATGGGGAGTGAGGGAGAGACAGGGGGATGGGGAGCGAGGGGGAGACAGGGGGATGGAGAGCGAGGGAGAGACAGGGGGATGGGGAGTGAGGGAGAGACAGGGGGATGGGGAGTGAGGGAGAGACAGGGGGATGGGGAGTGAGGGAGAGACAGGGGGGATGGGGAGTGAGGGAGAGACAGGGGGATGGGGAGTGAGGGAGAGACAGGGGGATGGGGAGTGAGGGAGAGACAGGGGGATGGGGAGTGAGGGAGAGACAGGGGGATGGGGAGTGAGGGAGAGACAGGGGGATGGGGAGTGAGGGAGAGACAGGGGGATGGGGAGTGAGGGGGAGACAGGGGGATGGGGAGTGGGGTAGACAGGGGGATGGGGAGTGAGGGGTAGACAGGGGGATGGGGAGTGAGGGGGAGACAGGGGGATGGGGAGTGAGGGGGAGACAGGGGGATGGGGAGTGAGGGACAGACAGGGGGATGGGGAGTGAGGGGTAGACAGGGGGATGGGGAGTGAGGGGTAGACAGAGGGATGGGGAGTGACGGGGAGACAGGGGGATGGGGAGTGAGGGAGAGACAGGGGGATGGGGAGTGAGGGAGAGACAGGGGGATGGGGAGTGAGGGAGAGACAGGGGGATGGGGAGTGAGGGAGAGACAGGGGGATGGGGAGTGAGGGAGAGACAGGGGGATGGGGAGTGAGGGAGAGACAGGGGGATGGGGAGTGAGGGAGAGACAGGGGGATGGGGAGTGAGGGAGAGACAGGGGGATGGGGAGTGAGGGACAGACAGGGGGATGGGGAGTGAGGGACAGACAGGGGGATGGGGAGTGAGGGGTAGACAGGGGGATGGGGAGTGAGGGGTAGACAGGGGGATGGGGAGTGAGGGGGAGACAGGGGGATGGGGAGTGAGGGAGAGACAGGGGGATGGGGAGTGAGGGAGAGACAGGGGGATGGGGAGTGAGGGAGAGACAGGGGGATGGGGAGTGAGGGGGAGACAGGGGGATGGGGAGTGAGGGAGAGACAGGGGGATGGGGAGTGAGGGAGAGACAGGGGGATGGGGAGTGAGGTGGAGACAGGGGGATGGGGAGTGAGGGGGAGACAGAGGGATGGGGAGTGAGGGAGAGACAGGGGGATGGGGAGTGAGGGGGAGACAGGGGGATGGGGAGTGAGGGACAGACAGGGGGATGGGGAGTGAGGGAGAGACAGGGGGATGGGGAGTGAGGGAGAGACAGGGGGATGGGGAGTGAGGGGGAGACAGAGGGATGAATGGGCTGAAGAGATCAGGCTGGGAGAGAGAGAGAGAGAGAATAGGAGCAGCTCGGTTGGCTGGACCCTATCACATTTCACACCCCCCCCACCCCCTCACACCTCGGCAGCCACAGACCCCAAAGGAGCAGCAGCGGCTAAACAGGGTGGATAGCCGCAAGGTTTGCGGCCGAGAGCTGTCTGTCCCAACCTTCACCGGCTACAGTATCAGGACAGCCTGAAAGCAAGGCAGAGACTGAAGGATAATCATTAACTTCCCCTCCGACAGTGCGGCACTCCCTCAGCACTGACCCTCCCACAGCACGGCTCTCCCTCAGCACTGACCCTCCGACAGCGTGGCACTCCCTCAGCACTGACCCTCCCACAGCACGGCTCTCCCTCAGCACTGACCCTCCGACAGCGTGGCACTCCTTCAGCACTGACCCTCCGACAGTGCGGCACTCCCTCAGCACTGACCCTCCGACAGCGTGGCACTCCCTCAGCACTGACCCTCCGACAGCGCGGCACTCCCTCAGCACTGACCCTCCGACAGTGCGGCACTCCCTCAGCACTGACCCTCCGACAGTGCGGCTCTCCCTCAGCACTGACCCTCCGACAGTGCGGCTCTCCCTCAGCACTGATCCTCCGACAGTGCGGCGCTCCCTCAGTACTGACCCTCCGACAGTGCGGCACTCCCTCAGCACTGACCCTCCGACAGCGTGGCACTCCCTCAGCACTGACCCTCCGACAGTGCGGCACTCCCTCAGCACTGACCCTCCGACAGTGTGGCACTCCCTCAGCACTGACCCTCCGACAGCGCGGCACTCCCTCAGCACTGACCCTCCGACAGTGCGGCACTCCCTCAGCACTGACCCTCCGACATTGCGGCTCTCCCTCAGTACTGACCCTCTGACAGTGCGGCTCTCCCTCAGCACTGACCCTCCGACAGTGCGGCTCTCCCTCAGTACTGACCCTCCGACAGTGCGGCTCTCCCTCAGTACTGACCCTCTGACAGTGCGGTTCTCCCTCAGCACTGACCCTCCGACAGTGCGGCTCTCCCTCAGCACTGACCCTCCCACAGTGCGGCTCTCCCTCAGCACTGACCTTCCGACAGTGCGGCTCTCCCTCAGCACTGACCCTCCGACAGTGCGGCTCTCCCTCAGCACTGACCCTCCGACAGTGCGGCTCTCCCTCAGTACTGACCCTCCGACAGTGCGGCTCTCCCTCCGTACTGACCCTCCGACAGTGCGGCTCTCCCTCAGTACTGACCCTCCGACAGTGCGGCTCTCCCTCAGCACTGACCCTCCGACAGTGCAGCTCTCCCTCAGTACTGACCCTCCAACCATGCGTCTCTCCCTCAGCACTGACCCTCCGACCGTGCGGCTCTCCCTCAGCACTGACCCTGAAACAGTGCAGCTCTCCCTCAGCACTGACCCTCCCACAATGAGGCGCACCCTCAGTACTGACCCTCCGACAGTGAGGCTCTCCCTCAGCACTGACGCTCCGACCATGCGGCGATCCCTCAGTACTGACCCTCCGACAGTACGGCGTTCCCTCAGCACTGACACTCCCACAGTGCGGCTCTCCCTCCGTACTGACCCTCCAACAGTGCGGCGCTCCCTCAGTACTGACCCTTCGACAGTGCGGCATTCCCTCAGCACTGACCCTCCAACAGTGCGGCATTCCCTCAGCACTGACCCTCCGACAGTGCGGCTCTCCCTCAGCACTGACCCTCCGACAGTGCGGCTCTCCCTCAGTACTGACCCTCCGACAGTGCGGCATTCCTTCAGCACTGACACTCCGACAGTGCGGCTCTCCCTCAGTACTGACCCTCCAACAGTGCGGCACTCCCTCAGTACTGACCCTCCGACAGTGCGGCGCTCCCTCAGCACTGACCCTCCAACCGTGCGTCTCTCCCTCAGCACTGACCCTCCGACCGTGCGGCTCTCCCTCAGCACTGATCCTCCGACAGTGCGGCTCTCCCTCAGCACTGACCCTCCGACAGTGCGGCTCTCCCTCAGTACTGACCCTCCGACAGTGCGGCTCACCCTCCGTACTGACCCTCCGACAGTGCGGCTCTCCCTCAGCACTGACCCTCCGACAGTGCGGCTCTCCCTCAGCACTGACCCTCCGACAGTGCGGCTCTCCCTCAGTACTGACCCTCCAACCATGCGTCTCTCCCTCAGCACTGACCCTCCGACCGTGCGGCTCTCCCTCAGCACTGACCCTGAAACAGTGCAGCTCTCCCTCAGCACTGACCCTCCCACAATGAGGCGCACCCTCAGTACTGACCCTCCGACAGTGAGGCTCTCCCTCAGCACTGACGCTCCGACCATGCGGCGATCCCTCAGTACTGACCCTCCGACAGTACGGCGTTCCCTCAGCACTGACACTCCCACAGTGCGGCTCTCCCTCCGTACTGACCCTCCAACAGTGCGGCACTCCCTCAGTACTGACCCTTCGACAGTGCGGCATTCCCTCAGCACTGACCCTCCGACAGTGCAGCATTCCCTCAGCACTGACCCTCCGACAGTGCGGCTCTCCCTCAGCAGTGACCCTCCGACAGTGCGGCTCTCCCTCAGTACTGACCCTCCGACAGTGCGGCATTCCTTCAGCACTGACACTCCGACAGTGCGGCTCTCCCTCAGTACTGACCCTTCAACAGTGCGGCACTCCCTCAGTACTGACCCTCCGACAGTGCGGCGCTCCCTCAGCACTGACCCTCCAACCGTGCGTCTCTCCCTCAGCACTGACCCTCCGACCGTGCGGCTCTCCCTCAGCACTGATCCTGAAACAGTGCGGCTCTCCCTCAGTACTGACCCTCCGACAGTGTGGCTCTCCCTCAGCACTGACACTCCGACAGTGCGGCTCTCCCTCAGTACTGACCCTCCAAAAGTGTGGCACTCCCTCAGTACTGACCCTCCGACAGTGCGGCATTCCCTCAGCACTGACCCTCCGACAGTGCAGCATTCCCTCAGCACTGACCATCCGACAGTGCGGCGCTCCCTCAGCACTGCCCCTCCGACAGTGCGGCTCTCCCTCAGCATTGACCCTCCGACAGTGCGGTGCTCCCTCAGCATTGACCCTCCGACAGTGCGGTGCTCCCTCAGCACTGACCCTCCGACAGTGCGGCTCTCCCTCAGTACTGACCCTCCGACAGTGCGGCTCTCCCTCAGTACTGACCCTCCGACAGTGCGGCTCTCCTTCAGTACTGACCCTCCGACAGTGCGGCATTCCTTCAGCACTGACACTCCGACAATGCGGCACTCCCTCAGTACTGACCCTCCGACAGTGCGGCTTTCCCTCAGTACTGACCCTACGACAGTGCGGCACTCTCTCAGTACTGACCCTCCGACAGTGTGGCATTCCCTCAGCACTGACCCTCCGACAGTGCGGCACTCCCTCAGTACTGACCCTCCGATAGTGCAGCACTCCCTCAGCACTGACCCTCCGACAGTGCGGCTCTCCCTCAGCACTGACCCTCCGACAGTGCGGCTCTCCCTCAGCACTGACCCTCCGACAGTGCGGCTCTCCCTCAGTACTGACCCTCCGACAGTGCGGCTCTCCCTCAGTGCTGACCCTCCGACAGTGCGGCACTCCCTCAGTACTGACCCTCCGATAGTGCAGCACTCCCTCAGCACTGACCCTCCGACAGTGCGGCTCTCCCTCAGCCCTGACCCTCCGACAGTGCGGCTCTCCCTCAGCACTGACCCTCCGACAGTGCGGCTCTCCCTCATTACTGACCCTCCGACAGTGCGGCTCTCCCTCAGTACTGACCCTCCGACAATGCGGCTCTCCCTCAGTACTGACCCTCCGACAATGCGGCTCTCCCTCAGTGCTCACCCTCCGACAGTGCGGCTCTCCCTCAGCACTGACCCTCCGACAGTGCGGCTCTCCCTCATTACTGACCCTCCGACAGTGCGGCTCTCCCTCAGTACTGACCCTCCGACAATGCGGCTCTCCCTCAGTGCTGACCCTCCGACAGTGCGGCATTCCCTCAGCACTGACGCTCCGACAGTGCGGCACTCCCTCGGTGCTAAGTGCTCGAAGACACTGTTGGTTTCCGTTGGGTATTATACCCGTTGGGCAGATCGTGCCGGGATCTGAAAAATCTGGATGAAATAAATGTGTCAGATAATTAACTGATATTTTTCACTTTGAAATTTATTCATGAAGAGGGTCCTAACCATTTCACTTTGCATTTCCACGCCCAACAACCCATCCCCCCCCAACAACCCACACCCCCAACAACCCACACCCCCAACAACCCACCCCCCAACAACCCAC
>JANJGN010002902.1:0-56305 GCA_026770705.1 Isurus oxyrinchus
CACAACGTCAACTTTGTTCTCCCTGACACCATATTGAAGGTTTTTTGGCAACAAACATGTTGCTGCTGCACAACGTGTTCCTGTTATATCTGAGCACATTCCTGCTCCGTGTTAAATACACCTCATCACATCCTGAAACACTATTTCTGATGCTGGAGCGGGGTGGGGCGGGTGGGGTGGAGTGGAGCGGGTGGGGTGGGGCGGGTGGGGGTGGAGGGGGTGGGGTGGGGCGGGGTGGAGCCGGTGGGGTGGGGTGCAGAATGTGGCTCCACTCTGACTTTGTGTTTTGGGGGGTTGAGCTGTTGGTCCCTCCCCTCCCGTATTATTCAGCCAATGGTTACAAGGCGATCGTGGTTGGAAAATAAATACTCCAGGGTACACAATATTTCTGAAAGACAGACAGAATGGCAAAGGAGGAGGGGTGGCCCTGATAGTATAAGATGACACAGAGACATTAGTGAGACAGGATCAGGCCTCTGCAGATCATGAAGTAGATCAATGTGGGTGGAGATTAGGAATAAAACTCAGAAAACACTGGTGGGAGGAGGTTTTAGGCCCGCCGAACAGTAGTTATATTGCTGGACAGAGCATTAAACAAAAAGTTATTACAGCTTGTAACGAAGGCAATACAATACTGTAGGGACTTTAATCTACATATAGACTGGACCAATCAAATTGGCAAGAATGGTCTAGAAGATGAGTTTGTGGAATGCTTTTGTGACAATGTCTTAGACCAATACATTGTGGAATCAACTAGGGATAAATCCATCTTCGATCTAGTATTGTGTAATGAAGCTGGGTTAATTAGTAATGTCATAATGAAAGTTCCACTGGGAAATAGTGATCATAACATCATTCAATTCCATGTTAAATTTGAAAGTGACATATTTCAATCACAAACCAGTATCTTAAACTTAAAGCCATTTACATAGGACTGTGGGGAGAGCTGGCGAGGTTAATTGGGTAAATAAACTAAAATGAACAGTGGGAAACATTTAAAGAATTCAAAATGTTCAACAAAAATACAATCCACTGAAGAACGAACACTCAATGAGAAAGCCCCATCTGTATCTCACTCAGGAAGTTAAGCATAGTATCAAGTTAATAGATGAGGAGCCTTGCAACTTTGCAAGAAGGAGTTGCAAATCTGAGGATGGGGTATATTTTAGAAACCAGCAAAGGGCCACAAAAAGTTGATAAAAAAGGGAAAGGATAGAATATGAAATATAAAAACAGATTGAGAGCTTTGTTCAAGTGTTGAAAAGGAAGAGAGTAACTAAAGTAAATAGTTGGTCCCTTAGAGGCAGAAACGGAAGAAGTTACAATGGGGAGGGAGGGAAGTGGCAGAGATATTGTTCAAATATTGCGTGCCTGCCTTCACACTAGTAGACACAAGTTGCATACCAGAAATTGACAGTAACCTAGGGGATGGTAAGAGTGAGGAAATTAACATCAGCAGAGAAAAAGTATTGGAGAGGCTTAAGGGACTAAATCTGACAAATCCCTGGGACCTGATGGTCTACACCCTAGGTTTCTAAAAGAGACAGCGGCAGAGACAGTGGATGTGCTGGCTATGACTTTTCCAAAATTCCATAGATTCTAAATTGGTCCCAGTGGATTGGAAGTTAGCGAGTGTAATACCGCTATTCAGGGAAGAGGGAGAGAGGAAGCAGAAAACTATAGGCCAGTTAGTCTGACATCAGTTGTTGGGAAAATCATGGTATAGGATCAATGAATTGTTACAGCACGGAAGGGGGCCATTCAGCCCATCCGCTCAGTCCAAGCTTAATTCACCTTGTGCTGCTCCTGCAGCCTTTTCCCCTTAGCCCTACGTACTTTTTGTTGAGATAATTGTCCAATTCACATTTCAAAGCCATGATTGAATCTGTCTCCACCGCACTCTCAGGCAGCACGTTCCACATCCCAGCCACTCACTGCATAAAAAGGGGTGTTCCTCCTGTTGCTAGCGCTTGTTTTGCTGAGTAACTGACAGGCCCAGGCTATGGTCTGGGGAATAAAAACAGAAAATGCTCAAGAAACTCAGCTGGCCTGACAGTGTTCTTTGGAGAGAGAAATAGAGTTAACGTTTCGAGTCTGTGTGACTCTTACTCCGAGCTTTTGCTTTTACCTTAACGCTCTGGGGACAAGGGGTTCAAATCCCACCACAGCAGCTGGTGAATTTAAATTCAATTAATAAATCTGGAATTGAAAGCTAGTCTCAGTAACGGTGACCCTGAAACCATTGCTGATTGTTGTAAAAACCCATCTGGGTCACTAGTGTCCTTTGGGGAAGGAAATCTACGGACCTCACCTGGTCTGGCCTACATGTGACTCCAGACCCACAGCAATGGGGTTGACTCTAAATGCCCTCTGAAATGGCCAAGTGAGACCCTCAGTTCAATGGTAATTAGGGATGGGTAACAAATGCTGACCTTGTCAGTGACCCCCACATTCCATGCAAGAATTAAAATAATCACTTTGAATCAGTGTTCTCTGGTTCTCGATCCTTCGGCCACCAAGAAAGTGCTGGAATCTCTTCTTAAGGAAGTTTTAATAATGCAATTAGAAAATGATAGTATGATCAGACCAAGACAGCATGACTTTAGAGTCATAGAATCATAGAGGTCTACAGCACAGAAAAAGGCCCTTCGGCCCATCGAGTCTGCGCCAGTCAAACAAGTACCTAACTATTCTAATCCCATTTTCCAGCACTAGGCCCATAGCCTTGTATGTCATGGCATCGCAAGTGCACATCCAAATACTTGTTAAAGGTTATGAGGGTTTCTGTATCTACCACCCTTTCAGACAGTGAGTTCCAGATTCCCACCACCCTCTGGGTGAAAAAATTCTTCCTCACATCCCCTCTGAACCTTCTGCCCCTTACCTTAAATCTCTTCCCCCTGGTTATTGATCCCTCTACCAAGGGGAAAAGTTCCTTCCTGTCTACCCTATCTATGCCCCTCATAATTTTATACACCTCAATCATGTCCCTCCTCAATCTCCTCTGCTCTATGGAAAATAACCCCAGTCTATCCAATCTCTCCTCATAACTAAAACTCTCCAGCCCAGGCAACATCCTGGTAAATCTCCTCTCACTCTCTCTAGTGCAATCACATCCTTCCTATAATGCGGATTCCAGAACTGCATGCAATACTCTAGCTGTGGCCTAACCAGCGTTTTATACAGTTCCAGCATAACCTCCCTGCTCTTATATTCTATGCCTCGGCTAATAAAGGCAAGTATCCCATATGCCTTCTTAACCACCTCATCTACCTATCCCAGTACCTTAAGGGACCGATGGACATGTACACCAAGGTCCCTCTGATCCTCGGTCCTTCCCAGGGTCCTACCATTCATCGTGTATTCCCGGGCCTTGTTTGTCCTGCCCAAGTGCATCACCTCACACTTATCTGGATTAAATTCCATTTGCCACTGATCAGCCCATCTGACCAGCCCGTCTATATCCTCCTGTAATCTAAGGCTATCCTCCTCACTATTTACCACCCCACCAATTTTCGTGTCATCCGCGAACTTACTGATCAACCCTCCTACGTTCAAGTCTAAATCGTTTATATATACCACAAACAGCAAGGGACCCAACACCGATCCCTGTGGAACCCCACTGGACACAGGCATCCAGTCACAAAAACACCCCTCGACCATCACCCTCTGCTTCCTGCCACTCAGCCAATTCTGGATCCAATTTGCCAAATTGCCTTGGATCCCATGGGCTCTTACCTTCGCTATCAGTCTCCCATGTGGGACCTTATCAAAAGCCTTGCTGAAGTCCAAGTAGATCACGTCAAATGCATTGCCCTCATCTACACACCTGGTCACCTCTTCAAAAAATTCAATCAAATTGGTCAGACATGACCTCCCCTGAACAAAACCTTCCAACCTCTCTCTCTCCCTTCCCCCTCTCTTTCCCTATCACTCTCTCCTATGCCCTCTCTTTTTTCCTCTGCCTTGTCTCTTTCCCTCCCTCTCTCTCTGTCCCTCGCCAATCCCCCCGCTCTCCCTCCGTCCTTCTCTCTCTAGCCCTTGCAGTTGGAGCTCTCAGTCAGGGGTTATTGTGGGGGTGCGGTTGAAGGTGGGGCAGGGATAGGTATTACCCACACAGCCCTGCAGGGGGAGCCACAGGCTTGGCTGTAATGGTGTTCGGTCACATGTCTGATGATGAACAAGACAACAACAACACCAACAACTGTCTTCTTAACTGCACTGAGCCAAGAGATGAAGAAAGTAGAAAGAATGATGGTGAGAGGAGGTGAACGCTGTCATATTAAGGGTTAATAGTTGTTATGCTAATAACTATTATACATCGTCAATGACGTCAGATCATGTGTTGGGAGAACTCAGAGTGAGATGTCTCTGCCAGGAACCTTGTGTCCATTGTTGAGATGGTGTTGGTTACAGAGTGTGTCTGTTAAGTTAGTTTTCATATTTTACTGTATGTTAACAGCAAAGACTTTATTAACTACCTGCAGCTATGTACATCGTTACAACTGGTCCGCAGGCGATGTCCCACAATTTGTTATCTCCCCAAACAGGACCCCAAATTTGCTGTGCTTCTGGGTGAGGAGGAATGAGCTGGCTCCCCTTCTTTATTCAACCTCCTCGGTTGGTCGTACAAAGTTTAAAAGAGATCCCTTCCCCCGTGGGCACCTATTCCCGGTCCAAATACATAGTTTTTTTTAGATGGAGCCAATTTAACCAGGCTTCCTCGAGTCAAAGAAAGAGTAAATATATTCGTTATTAAGAACCCAAGAAAAATAATAAAAGCACAATCCACATACGCACAGATCAGAAACGAGAAGTTAAGAAGCCAAATAAAAGGTTGAAAATATACAAATCGGTCTTTGGCTTGTCCGTGAGGTGTAGACGGTGAAACGTTGCAGCCGTTAAGTTGGGTAATTCCAGCTGAGCTGACTTGGCAGTTGGTTTGGAGACACTTGGTTCTGCAGGTTGGCTGAAGAAGCTGTCCTGTTTTCCCTGAGCTTTGCCTCTAGCAACAGAGAGAGAGAGAGAGAGAGATCGAGAGCGAGACTTTTCCTGCAACTGCAGGGCTGACTAGCTGGTCTTCTTACTGTCACAGCACACTAGCATACCAGCACTGCTCTGCAACTAATTTTTTAACCCTTTTTCCCTGCGTATACCTGCAGCTGTTGACGAAGGCAGCTCACCACCACTTTCTCAAGGGCAACTAGGGATGGGCAATAAATGCTGGCCCAGCCAGCGAAGCCCATATCCCATGAATAAATTTTAAAAAAGAATAAAAGGAAAACAAACCATGTCTTGCACCCAGAGCCTTTATTTCTTTGATCTCTGCCCATTTTACACATTCTGAGATATGAATCAACAGGAGATGGATTTTAGATGACTGCTGAGACCTGGTAATCAGTCTTTTTGTCTCTGCAACCACAGGAGATTAAAGTTCAGTCTTTTGCATCTTTCCTATCTCTCTTTCAAGTGTCTCTGCTTGAAGAAGGCCATGATACCTTTTCAGGTGCGACATTCCATGTTCCATGTTAAACTAGTTTGGCAGGGGTGTTGGTACCAAGAGAGAATGTTAGAGAGGAATACCAGGGCACACAAAATACTGGGAGGGACAGATAGCACCAGTATAGAGAATAGTAAGTTAATAGGTAAAGTCGTGGCAAGGAAGAAAGTAACAGAATCTAAATCAGAATCAGGATTACTGTGCGTGTATGTGAATGCACGGAGTATAGTGAATAAGATTAGGGAGTTACAGGTGCAGATTGCCATGTGGAAATGTGATGTTGTGGGGATAACAGAGACCTGGCTCAAGGAAGGACAGAACCGAGTGTTAAATATTCCCGGGTCCAAGGTGTTCAGAAGAGATAGGAAAGGAAGGAAAGGAGGAGGGGTGGTGGTATTGGTTAAGGGGAGCATTGCAGTGCTGGAGAAAGAGGATGTCCCAGAGGGTTCAAGGACAGAATCTATTTGGCTCAAACTAAGGAACAAAAAGGGGGAATTACATTGCTCAGTGTAGTCTATAGACCACCAACTAGTGAGAAGGGTGTAGAAGAGCAAATCTGCAGGGAAATTACAGAGAGATGCAGCATTATAGAGTAGTTATAATGGGGGACTTTAATTACCCAAATGTCGACTGGGACAGTGGGAGTGTAAAGGGTGGAGAGGGACATAAGTTCCTAGATTGTGTTTCGGAGAATTTTCTACAGCAGTATGTGTCCAATCCAACAAGAAAAGATGCACTGTTGGACCTGGTTCCTGGTAATGAGGTGGGCCAAGTAGATGAAGTGTCAGTGGGGGAACATTTAGGGGACAGTGATCATTGTATTGAATGTTTTTGGATGATGATAGAAAAGGACGATAGGCAATCCAGAGTAAAAATAATTAACTGGACAAGAGCCGACTTCAATGGGGCAAGAACGGAGCTGGGCCAGACAGATTGGAACAAATGATTGGCAGGAAAAACTGTAGTTGAACATTGGGCTACCTCCAAAAAGAATTGGTTCGGGCACAGTCAAGGAATATTGAGAGGGAAAGGTAGGACAAATGAATCCAGAACTCCCTTGGTGAAAAAGGAGATTGAAATTAGGATAAAGAAGAAAAAGTGTGTTTATGACAGTGTCAGGTAGAAAATACAATTGAGAACCAAGAGGAATCCAGAATCACACAGTGCAGAAGAGGCCCTTCGGCCCATTGAGTCTGCACTGACACGTGAGAAACACCTGACCTACCTACCTAATCCCATTTACCAGCACTTGGCCCATAGCCTTGAATGTTATGACGTGCCAAGTGCTCATCCAGGTACTTTTTAAAGGATGTGAGGCAACCCGCCTCCACCACCCTCCCAGGCGGCGCATTCCAGACCGTCACCACCCTCTGGGTAAAAAAGCTTTTCCTCACATCCCCCCTAAACCTCCTGCCCCTCATCTTGAACTTATGTCCCCTTGTGACTGACCCTTCAACTAAGGGGAACAGCTGCTCCCTATCCACCCTGTCCATGCCCCTCATAATCTTGTACACCTCGATCAGGTCACCCCTCAGTCTTCTCTGCTCCAACGAAAACAACCCAAGTCTATCCAACCTCTCTTCATAACTTAAATGTTTCATCCCAGGCAACATCCTGGTGAATCTCCTCTGCACCCCCTCCAGTGCAATCACATCCTTCCTATAATGTGGCGACCAGAACTGCACACAGTATTCCAGCTGTGGCCTCACCAAGGTTCTATACAACTCCAACATGACCTCCTTACTTATGTAATCTATGCCTCGATTGATAAAGGCAAGTGTCCCATATGCCTTTTTCACCAGCCCACTAACATTCCCCTCTGCCTTCAGAGATCTATGGACACATGCCAAGGTCCCTTTGTTCCTCAGAACTTCCTAATGTCATGCCGTTCATTGAATACTTCCTCGTTAAATTACTCCGTCCAAAGTGTATCACCTCACACTTTTCAGGGTTAAATTCCATCTGCCACTTATCTGCCCATTTGACCATCCCGTCTATATCTTCCTGTAGCCCAAGACACTCAACCTCACTGTTAACCACCCAGCCAATCTTTGTGTCATATGCAAATTTACTAATCCTACCCCCCACATAGTCATCTATGTCGTTTATATAAATGACAAATAATAGGGGACCCAGCACAGATCCCTGTGGTACGCCACTGGACACTGGCTTCCAGTCACTAAAGCATCCTTCTGTCATCACCCTCTGCCTCCTACAACTAAACCAATTTGAATCCACCTTATCAAATTACCCTGTATCCCATGTGCATTTGCCTTCTTTATAAGGTTCAAAGGGGAGATGAAAAAGCATTTTTGAGAAGTGAAGAGGGATTTTGAGAAAAGACTGGCAGCCAACATAAAGTAAAATCCCAAAGTCTTCTATAGGCATATAAATAGTAAAATGGGGAGTAGGGCTAATCAGGGATCTAAAAGGGAATTTACACATGGACTGAGGTATTAAATGAATACTTCACTTCCCTCTTTACCAAGGAGGTAGATGCTACTCAGGCCATGGTGACAGACGAGGAAATTCTGTCACTAGAAGGGTTCAAAACTGACACAGAGGGAAGTGTCGGTAGGTACTTAAAGTTGACAAGGCACTGGGACCAGATGAGATACATCCAAGGATATTGGAGGAAGTGAGAGTAGAAATTGCAGGGGCACTGGCCATAATCTTTCAGTCTTCCCCAGACTCAGGGGAGGTGCCAGAGGACTGGAGAATCGCAAACATTTTGTCCTTGTTCAAAAAAGGTTGTAAGGATAAGCCCAGCAATTACAGACCAGTCAGTTTAACTTCAGTGGTGGGCAAGATTCTAGAAACAATAATTCAGGATAGAATTAATAATCATGTAGAAAAATATGTGTTGATAAGGAAGTGCCGGAATGGATTTGTAAAGGGGAAATCATGTTTCACTAACCTGCTGGAGTTTTTGAAGAGGTAACAGAAAAGGTTGATGAGGGTAATGCTGTTGATGGGGTGTACATGGACTTTCAAAAGACATTTTACACAGAGCCACACAACAGACTTGTGAGGAAAGTTATTGCTCATAGAATAAAAGGGACAGTAGCAACATGGATACAAAATTGACTGAAAAATAGGAAGCAGAGAGTAATGGTTTTTTTTGGGGCTTGGAGGAAGGTTTGTACTGGAGTTCCCCAGGGGTCGGTGTTGGGACCCTTGCACTGCTTTTTATACTCATTCGTTGGATGTGGGTGTCGCTGGCTAGGCCAGCATTTATTGCCTTTGTTCAGAGGGCATGTTTAAGAGTCAACCACATTGCTGTGGGTCTGGAGTCACATGTAGGCCAGACCAGGTAAGGACAGCAGATTTCCTTCCCTAAAGGACATTAGTGACCCAGATGGGTTTTTACAGCAATAGACAATGGTTTCATGGTCACCATCAGACTTTTAATTCCAGATTTTCATTGAATTCAGATTTTACCATCTTCTATGGCAGGATTCATACCCGGGTCTCCAGAGCATTACCCTGGGTCTCTGAATTGCCAGGCCAATGTCTATACCACCACCTCCCCACATATGTATTAATTATCTAGATCTTGGTGTGCAGGGGACTATTTAAATGATACGAAGCTTGGGAGTGTTGTGAACTGTGAGGAGGACGGTGTGGAACTTCAAAAGGACATAGACAAGTTGGTGGAGTGGGCAGATAGGTGGCAGATGAAGTTCAGTGCGGAGAAATGTGAGGTGATGCATTTTGTTAGGAAGAACATGGACTGACAATATAAAATAAGGGATGAAATTTTGAAGGGGGTGCAGGAGCAGAAAGACCTGGGTGTACATGTGCATAGATCATTGAAGGTGGCAGGACAGGTGGAGAGAGCAGTTAATAAAGCACATAGTATCCTGGGCTTTATTGACAGAGGCACAGAGTACAAGAACAGGAGGTTATGCTGAATTTATATAAGACACTCATTAGACCTCAGCTGGAGTATTTTGTACAGTTCTGGGAGCCACATTATAGGAAGGATGTGAACACATTGGAGAGAGTGCAGAAGAGGTTTACAAGAATGGTTCCAGGGATGAGAAACTTCAGCTATGAGGATAGCTTGGAGAGGTTGGGACTGTTCTCCTTGGAGAGAAGAAGCTGAGAGGAGATTTGATAGAGATGTTCAACATCCCAGGGGGCTGGACAGAGTAGATAGGGAGAAGCTGTTCCTGCTCATAAAAGGATCAAGAACGAGAGGGCACAGGTTTAAACTGATTTGCAAAAGAAGCAAATGTGATGTGAGAAAAAACTTTTTCACACAGCGAGTGGTTCGGGTCTGGAACGCACGGCCTGGAAGTGTGGTGGAGGCAGGTTCAATCGAAGCATTCAAGAGGACATTAGATGATTATTTGAATAGAAACAATGTGCTGGGGTACAGGGAAAAGGCAGGAGAATGGCACTAGGTCATAATGCTCACTTGGAGAGCCGGTGCAGACACGATGGGCTGAGTGGCCTCCTTCTGTGCCGTTAAAATTCTGTGATTCTGTGTTTCTCTAAGGACAGGTCTGTCAGTATAATACACATAGGATTTTTCCAGAAAGTGGTCACTACATTATCGGCCATCTTTTGCTCAATGCCCTCGCTTGTATTTCTTTAACAACACACACGTCTTCCTTAAAATGTTCAATGTGCCTGTAAGTAATTTCTGGCTGTAATTGGCTTTTCATGTCAGTGTGTATGCAGTAAAGGGTACAGGCAAGGAACTAACTGCATCAGTAGTTAGTTTAGGAAGGTGCAGAAAATATTAGCAGTAGAGTGCAGCGGAAAGTAAAAGCAGAATGTGTAATAATGGTAAAAAGGCAAAGCTTAAGGCTCTTTATCTGAATGCACGCAGCATTTGTAACAAGATAGATGAGTTGATGGCACAATTATAAATAAATGAAGGACTCGATAGCTATTATAGAGACATGGTTGCAGGGTGACCAAGACTGGGGAACTCAATATTCAAGGGGATTCGACATTCCAGAAAAGTAGGCAAAAAGGAAAAGGAGGTGGGGTAGCTTTGTTAATAAAGGAAGGTATCAGTGCAGTGCAGTGGTGAGTAGCGATATAGGTGCAATAGATCGTGATGTGGAATCAGTTTGGGTGGAAATAAGGGATAGCAAAGGGAAGAAGTCACGGGTGGGAGTCGTCTATAGGCCCCTCATTGATGGACAAAGTATAAATTGGGGAACAATGAAGGCGGGTAAGAAGGGCACTACAATTGCCAGGGGTGATTTTAATCTGCATATTGACTGGACAAATCAGGTTGGCAGGGGTAAAATGAAAGGCAAATTTGTAGAGTGCATCAGGGATTGTTTCTTAGAGCAATACATTGCAGAACCTACCCAGGAACAGGCTATTTTAGATCTAGTCATGTGTAATGAGGTGGGATTAATAAGAGATCTTGTAGTTAAGGATCCTCTGGGGGGTTAGTGATCACAACATGGTAGAATTTCAAATTCAGTTTGAGGCTGAGCAATTCAGGTCTCAAACCAGTGTCTTCAACTTAAATAAGGACAATTACAGAGGTATGAAGGAAGAGTTGTCTAAAGCAGGCTGGGAAAATAGACTAAGGGGAAGGTCAGTGGATGAGCAGTGGCAGATATTTAAGCAGATATTTCATAACGTTCAGCAAAAATTTATCCCGATCAAAAAGAAGGGCTCGATGAGAGGGATGAACCACCCGTGGTTAACGAAGGTGGTCAAGGAGAGTATCCAATCAGAAACTAAGGCATGGAAGTAGCGAAAACTAGTGGTAGGCCAGGGGAATGGGTATTTTTTAGGAACCAGCAGTGGATTAAAGTTAGTAAAGAGGGAGAAAATTGATTATGAAAATAAATTGGCAAGAAATATAAAAACAAACAGCAAGAGCTTCTGCGGGTACATGAAAAGAGAGAGAGAATAGCTAAAGTGAGAGTGGGACCCTTGGAGGATGTGACTGGAGAATTGATAATGGGGAACAGGGAAATGGCAGATAATTTAAAATAAATAATTTTGCATCAGTCTTCACAGTGGAGGACACTATAAACATTCCAAAGATATCAGATAAGCAGGGAGCGAATAGGAGGAAAGATCTTGTAATGGTCTCTATCACGAGGGACAAAGTATTTGACAAGCCAATGGAACTAAAGGCAGACAAGTCACCAGGACCTGATGACCTGCATCCAAGGGTTTTAAAGGAAGTGGCTGCAGAGATAGTGGAGGCATTAGTCAAAATATTCCAGAACTCATTGGATTCCGGGAGCATCCCAGCAGATTGGAAAATTGCTAATGTGACACCCCTGTTCAAGAAGGGAAGGAGACAAAAAGCAGGAAACTATAGGCCAGTCAGCCTAACATCTGTCATTGGGAAAATGCTGGAGTCCATTATTAAGGAAGAAATAGCAGGAGATTTAGAAAAGCTTAACACAATCAAACAGAGTCAGCATGGTTTTGTGAAAGGGAAATCAGGATTGACAAATTTGTTACAGTTCTTTGAGAATATAACAAGCAGAGTTGAGAAAGGGGAACCGGTAGATGTGGTATATTTGGATTTCCAGAAGGCATTTGATAAGGTGCCACATAAAAGGTTATTGCACAAGAAAAGAGCTCACAGTATTGGGGGTAATGTATTAGCATGGATCGAGCATTGGTTAACACTGAAGAAAGAGAATCGAGATTAATGGGTCTTTTTCAGGTTGGAAAGATGTAACTAGTGGAGTGCCACAAGGATCAGTCCTAGGGCCTCAATTATTTACTAACTATATTAATGACTTGGAGGAGGGGGCAGAGTGTAACATATCCAAATTTGCCAATGATACAGAAATAGTTGGGAGGGCGTGTTGTGATGAGGACATAAGGAACCTGCAAGGGGATATAGACAGGTTGAGTGAGTGGGTAAAAACTTGGCAGATGGAGTTTAATGTAGAAAGTGTGAGGTCATGCACTTTGATAGGAAAAATCAAAAGGCAGACTATTATTTAAATGGAGAGAGGCTCCAGAAAAATACAGCACAGAGGGATCTGGGTGTTCTAGTGCATGAAACACAAAAGGTTAACATGCAGGTGCAGCAAGTAATTAAGAAGGCAAATGCAATTTTGGCCTGTATTTCTAGAGGGTTGGAGTTTAAAAATAGGGAAGTCTTGTTACAACTGTACAGGGTGTTGGTGAGGCCGCACCTGGAGTACTGTGTACCGTTTTAGTCCCTGTATTTAAGAAAGGATATACTGGCATTGGAGGCAGTTCAAAAGAGATTCACTAGGCTGATTCCTGCGATGAAGGGGTTGACTTATCAAGAACAGCTAAACAGGTTAGGCCTTTATTCATTAGAGTTTAGAAGAATGAGGGGTGATCTTACTGAAACATACAAGATTCTGAGGGGGCTTGACGGGGTAGATGTTGAGAATATGTTTCCACTAGTGGGGGAATCTCGAACTAGGGGACATAGTTACAGAATAAGGGGGCACTCATTTATAACTGAGATGCGAAGGAATGTTTTTTCTCAGAGGCTAGTGAATGTCTGGAATTCTCTACCTCGGAGAGTTGTGGAGCTAGATCACTGAAAGTATTTCAAGAGGAGGTAGATAGATTTTTGAAATATCGGGGAGTTGAGGGTTATGAGGATCTGGCATGAGAGAGGATTTGAGACCAGGGGCAGATCAGCCATGATCTTACTGAAAAGTGGGGTAGGCTTGAGGGGCTGAATGGCCTAATCCTGCTCCTATTTCTTATGTTCTTACTTGTTTCCTTATGTCCAAATCTGAGGCATGATGAGGCTTGGGGTTGGAGAATCAGGATTAGCGATGGACTTCTTTCAAACAGAGCTTCTGACTGAATTAGTAAAAGGGCTTCTCAGGACTGACTGCAGTTCCTGGAAGTGAAGAAGACTTAGCTCACCCAGACAGGCTATGAAGATTTAGCTCACCCAGACAGGCTATGAAGATTTAGCTGACCCAGACAGGGTATGAAGATTTAGCTGACCCAGACAGGCTATGAAGATTTAGCTGACCCAGACAGGCTATGAAGATTTAGCTCACCCAGACAGGCTATGAAGATTTAGCTCACCCAGACAGGGTATGAAGATTTAGCTCACCCAGACAGGCTATGAAGATTTAGCTCACCCAGACAGGCTATGAAGATTTAGCTGACCCAGACAGGGTATGAAGATTTAGCTGACCCAGACAGGGTATGAAGATTTAGCTCACCCAGACAGGCTATGAAGATTTAGCTGACCCAGACAGGGTATGAAGATTTAGCTGACCCAGACAGGGTATGAAGATTTAGCTCACCCAGACAGGCTATGAAGATTTAGCTGACCCAGACAGGCTATGAAGATTTAGCTGACCCAGACAGGCTATGAAGATTTAGCTCACCCAGACAGGCTATGAAGATTTAGCTCACCCAGACAGGCTATGAAGATTTAGCTCACCCAGACAGGCTATGAAGATTTAGCTCACCCAGACAGGCTATGAAGATTTAGCTGACCCAGACAGGCTATGAAGATTTAGCTCACCCAGACAGGCTATGAAGATTTAGCTCACCCAGACAGGCTATGAAGATTTAGCTCACCCAGACAGGCTATGAAGATTTAGCTGACCCAGACAGGGTATGAAGATTTAGCTGACCCAGACAGGCTATGAAGATTTAGCTGACCCAGACAGGGTATGAAGATTTAGCTGACCCAGACAGGGTATGAAGATTTAGCTGACCCAGACAGGGTATGAAGATTTAGCTCACCCAGACAGGCTATGAAGATTTAGCTGACCCAGACAGGCTATGAAGATTTAGCTGACCCAGACAGGCTATGAAGATTTAGCTGACCCAGACAGGGTATGAAGATTTAGCTCACCCAGACAGGCTATGAAGATTTAGCTGACCCAGACAGGCTATGAAGATTTAGCTGACCCAGACAGGCTATGAAGATTTAGCTGACCCAGACAGGCTATGAAGATTTAGCTGACCCAGACAGGCTATGAAGATTTAGCTGACCCAGACAGGCTATGAAGATTTAGCTGACCCAGACAGGCTATGAAGATTTAGCTCACCCAGACAGGCCATGGGCTTCCAAGGGAGATGGTGTAGGATCCTGTGTCACAGTAAGTCTGCTGCCTTTGGGTTCCAGTCTCTTTTCCCCGAGCTTCTTTTGGTAAATTTTCTCAGTGTCTATAGCTTCAGTTGGGAGCTTTAGTTCCGAATCCGATGAAGATTTTCTTTTCCTTAGTCCTTCAGTGTTCTTGTGAGGTTGTGACCCAAGCTGACACCATGTTGTGATGGTGTTGGTTCCAGTATACGTCTGTTAGAGAGGTCTTTGTCATCTCCTGTATGTTAACAGCAAGTCTTTACCACCTCCCGGTAACTGTATCCATAATGCTCACCAAAGGGCACAGACCAGGAGCTATCTCCTTGGCCAGGATTTTACAGTCCCCCTGGTCAGCAGAATATTACTGTCCCACCGAGCTGAATGGAGATTTAAATGGCTGGCTGCATCTGCTGGGGAAGAGGGGGTGGGGGGGGGGGGGTGGGGGTGGTTGTTCAATCCTGGGCCCATGCCTAGGCCTTTACTCATCTCTGGCCAACACCACTAACCCTGGGTCTTGGGTCATGTGCCTTCTTACTCACTGTATGAGTGGTACCATACTCAGTCCCACATTCACCCGGCGTATACCACACACTTATACATTCCTCAGTAGCTGTTTATAGTTAATAAACATTTGGAAGTTTCTGGGTGCCTGGTTTCTGACAGTCTCTGTTAGACACACCCTGGGTGCGTCTCTGCCGTTACTTCAGAGAACGTTTACACAGGGTGAAGAGTCAACACCCAGATTAGAGGAGACTCGAGATCTGGGAGGATTGTGGGGCTGGGGTTTACAGAGATGGGGAGGGGATGGGACCATGGAGGGATTTGATAATAAGGATGAGAATTTTAATTTCAAGGTGTTTATAGACTGGGAGCTAGTGTGGGTCAATGAGCACCTTTGGTACAAATTAGGATATTGGTAGCAGAGTTTTGAATGACCTCTAGATTGTGGAAGGTACGAGGCCAGAAAAGCATTGGAAAAGAGCAGCCTGCAGCTAACAAAAGCATGGATGAGGGTTTCAGCAGCAGATGAGCTGAGGCAGGGGTAAAGTCTGATGTTGGAAGTGGAAATAGGTGATCTTGGTTATGGAGGAACATGTATGGTCAGCAACTCACGTGGGGGTCATATATGACACTAAGCTTGTGAGCAGCCTGGTTCAGTCTCAGGGTGAAGGCTGACATTATTCAGGGGGTGGATTAGGCTGCGTTAGTGAGGATGTGATGTCAGAAGTTCAGCTAGTGTCACACAGAGTAACACAGAAGGCCCCTCCTCACTGCCCCTCATTCTAACTCTCTGTCCTCAATAACTCTCTCAGCACAGACAGAGGGACCACCTCACACACCAAGTAACAGCCCAGCCCCCTCTGTCTGGGTGTCCCCCCCCCCCCACCACTGCCTGTCTGGGCCCCACTCCATCAGTCTGGGCCCCGCCCCTGTCAGCTCACCTGTGTTGGAAAGCTAATGCCTTTTCTTTAACTCCTCCCTGCCTCCCCCAGGTCCTTCACACTCAGTTGGAGTACCTGCTGCAGGGTCAGGAGAAAATCCGGAGCAGTTCGGAGTTCACAGAACAAGCTCTGAGCCACGGCACGGAGACCGAGGTGCTGCTGGTGAAGAAGCAGATGAGCGAGACCCTGAACGAACTGGCTGCCCAGCACTTTCCACTTCAGCCCCAAGAAAATGACCACCTGGACCTGAGAGTGGAGACAGATGGAGTGAGAAAGTCAATCCAGAATCTCGGGGTCCTGATCACCACCAGTGCCATTGCCCAACAGACTGTAGCCACGGGCGAGGGTCTGCGTCACACTGTGGTGGGCCAGCAGACAACAGTTACTGTGACAACCAAGGATAAAGACGGAGAGCTGGTGAAAACTGGTAATGCCATCTTGCAGGCAGAGATCACAGCTCCGGACGGCAGCTGTACCGAGGGCGAAGTCCTGGACAACAGGAACGGGACGTATGAGTTACTCTACACACTAAAGACTGAGGGAGACTTTACACTGTCTGTAACCCTGTACAACCAGCCGGTCAAAGGCAGTCCCTACAGAGTCCGAGCCACGAAACCCTCTGATGCCGCACACTCCCCCGACGATGTCAAGCGCAGGGTGAAGTCTCCGAGCAGTGGGCACATTCGACAGAAAGCAGTCAGGCGCCCAGCCAGTATGTACAGCACTGGCAAGAAGAAGGACAACCCCATAGAGGATGAGCTGATTATCCGTGTCGGTGAGTTTGTTTTAATCTTCCATAGGAAGCGAGCATCACTGGCTGGGCCAGCGTTTACTGCCCATCCCTACATGCACTGGAGGGCATTTCAGAGTCACCCACGTTGCTGTGGGTCTGGAGTCACATGTAGGCCAGACCAGGTAAGGACGGCAGATCTCCTTCCCTAAAGGGCGTTAGTGACCCAGATGGGTTTTTCTGACAATTCAGTCATTTCATTGTTGTTACTGAGACACTTTATGTTCTAGGTTTGTTTTCATTGATTAAGTTTAAATTCCAGCAGCTGCTGTGGGATTTGAACCCATGTCCCCAGAGCATTAGTCTGGGCTGAAAGATTACTTGTCCAGTGATGTTACTACCACACCACTGTCTCCCTGTAGTGGCAACTGGAACCCTTTGATCCTGGGCTCTGTATTCCAGGGAGGGAATGGTCACAGATTGGGAGAGAGAGACCGAGAAACCTAGTAGTGGGAGATTGGGAGGTAGTTTCGTAACAGGAGAGGGATCATTGTATGATTGAACTTGTATTGTCCCTCTGCATTCTTTCTACTAAAATACATCACCTGACACTTTTCAGTGTTGAGTTTCATCTGCAATGTTTCCACTCGCTTCACCAGCCTCGCTCTGTCCCTCTTGAAGTCTGTCACTATCTTCCTCACTGCTTCCAACTCTTGCAAGTTTTGTGTCATCCGTAAATTTTCAAATTGTTCCCTGTCCCAAGACCATGTTATTACTGTTTTCATTCCTACTACAGAATTCTTGGGGAGTTCTACTACATACCTCCCTCCAGCCCAAAAAACAGCATCCCATCACTCCTCTCAGCATTCTAGCCCTTCAGCCCTTTTGTATCCCTCCCTCTGCTGCTGCCTCTTTGATGTTAAAATGCTTCAGTTTTGCTGACAGCTCTATAATGTGACTTTTTATCCAACTCCTTCTGCAAGTCCACAGACACCACGTCAGCCACATTACCCCTTATCATAAGATTCCGGATGACTAAAGAAATGCACAGTGCCCAATCTGGAGTAAGAATAATTAACTGGACATTAGCAACATGGATATGGAATTGGCTGAGTGACAGGAAACAGGGACTAGTGGTTAATGGATGTTTTTTGGGCTGCAGGAGGGTTTGTAGTGGAGTTCCCCAGGGGTCAGTGTTGGGACCCTTGCTTTTCCTGATATATATTAATGATCTAGATCCTGGTGTGCAGGGGACAGTTTCAAAGTTTGTGGATGATACAAAACTTGGGAGAATTGTAAACTGTGAGGACAGTGTAGAACTTCAAAAGGACATTGACACATTGGTGGAGTGGGCAGACAGGGGGCAGATGAAGTTCAATGTGGAGAAGTGTGAGGTGATACACTTTCGTAGAAAGAGCATGGAGAGACAGTATAAAATAAAGGATACTATTCTAAAGCGGCTGCAGGAGCTGAGGGAGCTGGGTGTAAATGTGCACAAATCATTGAAGGGGGCAGGACAGATGGAGAGAGCTGTTAATAAAGTATACAATATCCTGGGCTTTATTAATAGGGGCACAGAGTACAAGAGCAGGGAGCTTATGTTGAGCTTGTATAAGTCACTGGTTCAGCCTCAGCTGGAGTATCATGTCCAGTTCTCTCTGCTACACTTTAGGACGGATGTGAAAGCACCGGAGAGAGGGCAGAAAAGATTCATGAGAATGATCCCAGGTATGATCAAACAGAAAAAGAAAGCGTTCGACAGGCACAAAGAATTAAGCACTGCAGACAGCCTAGACCAATATAGGAAGTACAGGGACCAAGTAAAAAAGGAAATAAGGAAATCAAAGAGAGGGCATGAAAAAAGATTAGCAAGGAAAGTTAAAGATAACCCAAAGGTGTTTTACCAATACATTAATGCTAAAAGGTTAGTTAAGGAAAAAGTGAGACCTATCAGAAATGAAGATGGAAACTTGTGTGTAGATGCAGAGGCTGTGGGAAGGATTTTGAATGAATATTTTGTCTCCGTGTTTACAAAGGAAAGGGAGGATGTAGATATAGTCCAGGAGGAACACTGCGAGATATTGGACGGGATAGTCATAAAGAGAGAGGAAGTACTCGAAGGGTTGAAATCCTTGAACGTTGATAAGTCACCAGGGCCAGATGGATTGTTTGCGAGGCTGCTGAAGGAAGTCAGGGAGGAGATAGCAGATGCTCGGAGGATGATTTTCCAATCTTCACTAGATACAGGGGAGGTACCGGAGGACTGGAGAAATGCAAACGTAGTTCCATTGTTTAAAAAGGGATCAAAGGAAACGCCAAACAATTATAGGCCAGTTAGTCTTACATCAATGGTGAACAAATTAGTAGAATCAATCCTGAGAGATAGGATTAACTGTCATGTGGAAATGCATGGACTAGTCAGGGATGGTCAGCATGGATTTGTTAAAGGAAGGTCTTGCCTCACAAATTTGATTGAATTCTTTGAGGAAGTGACAAGAAGGGTTGATGAAGGTAGTGCAGTGGATGTTGTGTACATGGATTTAAGCAAGGCATTTGACAAGGACGCACATGGCAGATTGGTCAGGAAAGTAAAAGCCCATGGGATTCAGGGTCATGTGGCAAACTGGATAAAACGTTGGCTTTGTAACTGGAAACAGAGAGTAAAGGTCAATGGATGCCCTTGTGAATGGAAAGTAGTCTCAAGTGGTGTTCCACAGGGCTCGGTGTTGGGACCCTTGCTGTTCATGTTATATATTAACGAATAGGACGTGAACATGGGGGGCACGATTGGGAAATTTGCAGATGACACAAAGCTTGGCCGAGTAGTGGATAGTGTAGAGGATAGCCATAATCTCCAAAACGATATAGATGGGCTGGTGGAGTGGGCGGTAAAGTGGCAGATGGATTTTAACATAGAGAAGTGTGAGGTCATACATTTAGGGAGGTCAAACAGTTACAGGGATTACACAATAAATGGGAATATACTAAGAGGGATAAATGAAATGAGAGATCTTGGCGTACAAGTACACAGGTCCCTGAAGGCAGCAGTTCAAGTAGACAAGGTTGTAAAGAAGGCATATGGAATGCTCTCCTTCATTGGCAGAGGTATAGAATAGAAGAGTAAGGATATAATGTTGGAATTGTATAAAACACTGGTGAGGCCACAACTGGAGTATTGTGTGCAGTTCTGGTCACCACATTACAGGAAGGACGTAATAGATCTGAAGAGAGTGCAGAGGAGGTTTACAAGAATGTTGCCAGGGTTAGAAAAGTGTAGCTACGAGGAGAGATTGGATAGGTTGGGATTATTTTCTTTAGAACAAAGAAGGCTGAGAGGTGACTTGATTGAGGTGACAGAATTATGAGGGGAATCGATAGAGTGGACAGGATAAAATTGTTTCCCTTGATGGAGAATTCTAGAACCAGGGGACATAGATTCAAGATAAGTGGCAGAAGGTGTAGGGGGGACATGAGGAAGAACTTTTTTACACAGAGGGTAGTGGGTGTCTGGAATTCGCTGCCCAAGTTGGTGGTAGAGGCAGAAACTCTAAACTCTTTTAAAAAGTGCCTGGATCTGCACCTTAAGTGCTGTAAGCTGCAGGGCTATGGGCCGGGTGCAGGAAGGTGGGATTAGAAAGGGCACCTGGATGTCCTCGGGCTGGCATGGACAAGATGGGCCGAATGGCCTCCTTCTGTGCTGTAACTTTTCTATGGTTCTATGAGAAACTTAGGCTATGAGGATAGATTGGCGAGGTTGGGACTGTTTTCCTTGGAGAAGAGCCGACTGAGAGGAGATTTGATAGAGGTGTTCAAAATCATGAGGGGTCTGGACAGAGTAAACAGAGAGAAACTGTTCCCATTGGTGGAAGGATTGAGAACCAGAGGGCACAGATTTAAGGTAACTGTTAAAAGAAGCAATGGAGACATGAGGAGAAACTTTTCACCCCAGTGAGTAGTTAGGATCTGGAATACACTGTCTGAGAGTGTGGGGGGACAGGGTCAACTGAAGCTTTGAAAAGGGAATTAGACAGTTAACTGAAAAGGAAGAATGTTCAGGGTTACAGGGAGAAGGTGGGAGAATGGCACTCGGTGTAATACTGATTCGGAGAGGCCAGTGCAGACACGATGGGCTGAATGGCTACCTCCTGTGCTGTAACAATTCAGTGAAAACCCTCATCAAACCCTCTGATAACTCATTAAAAACATCAATCAATTAGTCGAGGATGATTTGCCCTGAATAAATCCACGTTGGCTCTCCTTAATTAATCCAGATTATTCCAAGTGACTGTTCATTTTGATGTGGATCATTTCCTCCCTCAATTTAACATCAGAGCAATAAATTCTCCTCACATTTATACTGCTGCTGTGTGAGGGAGATTGCTGTGTGTAAATTAGCTTCCTCCATTTTATTGCCTGTGAAATCCTTTAGGCCAATCCATGGTTGTGAGAGGTGCTATATAAATGCCAGCCTTTCTTTTGTTAATGGTTTCTACCCTTGAGTAAGGAAATAATGATCCTGAACTCCCCGGTCACTCTGGTGAGCTCCGTCAGAGCCAGTCCTCACTCTGTGTCTGCCGTTTCTCACCATACCGAAACCCCCTCAGCCCTGGGTCAATCCCCACCATCTCCGCTCCAACTCTTGGACTTTCTTTCCTGAACGTGGGTGTGAGACTCTGTGTTGAGATACACCTGACCAGGATGAAATTCTGGCAATCTGAGCAATATTGAATTTATTTCTTTTCCAGATAGGGGTGGGATGGGGAGGCACTTTTCATTTTCCAACCCCCCCGTTTCCCTGAGGCCATTCATGGTCAAGCCCGCAGTGTGGGCCTTTGAGTCAGGTGTGGGCCTGCACTGGCAAAGGGGGCCTGTTCCTGGGGGTCTATCCCCATGGTTGTTGCCACAGTTTGTTTCCATTCTCTGTTGCCTGTGCTGCACTTGCTGTGGCCTGTTGCATTGGTGTGTGACCGGCAGGGTTAGCTTGGCACGACGCCAGGGTGTGTTAGTTGGTTTCCGATGTGAATCTTCTTCCTCTGTGTTTTTCTGCCTTCAGGGACCAGAGGTCGAGAGAAAGGGGAATTCACCAACCTTCAGGGAATCTCAGCCTCAGGGAATAACCGCATCGTGGTCACCGACAGCAACAACCAGTGTATCCAGGTAACCAAATCCGGGCCCACACTGGGCGGGAAAGGCCCAGGCTCAACTCCCAGCCTCGCTTGGCATGGCATTGAGCACCACACTGGGCAGAGAATGCTGATGCCGCTGTTGTGGGGTTTAGCTGAGCAGATGTTTTGCAGCTGTTAATGAGCCTCTTCCCCCCTCCCCACCACCCCCCCTCCCCCACCAGGTGTTCTCCAATGATGGACAGTTCAAGCTGCGATTCGGCGTTCGGGGCCGGTCACCAGGGCAACTCCAACGTCCAACCGGAGTCACCGTCGATCCCAATGGTGACATCATCGTGGCCGATTACGACAACCGTTGGGTCAGCACCTTCACTCCTGACGGCAAGTTCAAGGTGCGGGGGAGGGGTGGAAGGTCAGGGCCAGGGCTGACTGGGGGAGAGGCCAGTTCGGGGAGGATCCACTCATCTCTTCTCTATAAATGTTAGCTTTAGGAACAGAAGTAGGCCATTCAGCCCATCGAGCCTGCTCCCTAATTCAATTAGATTATGACGGATCTGACTGTGGCCATAACCTCACTTTCCCGTCTACCCCCTTCTAACCCTTGGCCCCCTTGTCGATCGGAAACCTGTCTAACTCCGTCCTGAATATATTCAGTGACCCGGCACCCCCCCCTGCTCTCCGGGGTAGAGAATTCCACAGAGCACCAAACCCCCTGAGAGGCCGGTAACATATGAACAAGGAGCAGGAACAGGCCATTCAGCCCCTTGAACCTGCTCTGCCATTTAATAGGCTCATGGCTGATCTGTTAGTAACCTGAAATCTGCATCCCACCCACCCCCGATAACCTTTCACCCTCTTACTTACCAAGCATCTATCCACCTCAAACATTCAAAGGCCTGAGTTTGACCTTTGGTGGGTGGGTGGGTGGTCAGGAGTGATCAATGGGCCCGGGAGCAGAGGGGAAAAGAAACCCCCCCCCGAACGTGATTGCCCCCCCCACCCCACCCTCCCACCCCCCCACCCCCCCACACCCCCACCCCCCCCACCCCCCACCCCGGCCCCGACTGTGATTTTATTCTGGCTGGCCAATTAGCGGTGCCCTGAGAAGCTCAGCGCTGCTGGGGTGGGGGAGGGGGAGGGGGTGGGGGTGGGGGTGGGGGTGGGGGGAGGGGGAGGGGGAGGGGGAGGGGGAGGGGGAGGGGGTGGGGGGGGGGAGGGGGAGGGGGTGGGGGGTGGGGGTGGGGGTGGGGGGGGGTGTGTGGTGGGGGGGGGGTGGGGGAGGGCGTGGGGGGGTGTGGGGTGGGGGGGGGAGGGAGAGGGGGCGTGGGGGGCGGGGGAGGGGTGGGGGGGGAGGGGTGGGGGGTTGATGACATTGCTGCGGGTGTGGGGGGGTGGACACTGTGAGAGAGCTCACAGAAGGCAGGCTGCTGCCTCAGGGAGACACTGCCTGAGAAAGCTGAAATAATCCCCTAAAAAGCTGCATAAAAAACTGACCATGCATCACAATCAATCACTGAAAATACCGCGAATAAAAATACTGCCCCCAGTTATTTATTTTTGTTTTATTTCATAATGGAAATTTCATCCCAGCCTTGGATGAGGTTTGGTGAAAAATCAGAGACAATTGCAGTGTTAAAGACTCTGCTTCCACCACCTTTTCAGGTAGAGAGTTCCAAAGACTCACAACCCACTGAGTAAAAAACGTTGCCTCCCGACTCCTTATTTTGCTCATTTTATTGCCTATATCCTGCCTGTGGGAATGCATTTCTGTTTAAGCGCTTGCTCACACAGGGGAACTGACCATCACTACTTTTCCCTCACTTAACTCTCGTGTTCCACAAAGGTCAAGCTAGCACACTCAATACTGGCTAATCTGACTCAATACCACTCTGTCAGCGTAGCTATGTCATTCAAACATATGAATCAGGAGCAGGAGTAGGCCACTCGGCCCCTTGAACCTGCTCCCCCATTCAATAAGATCATGGCTGATCTGAATGTAACCTCAACCTCACATTCCTGCTTCCCCCAATAACCTTTCACCCTCTTGTTAATCAAGAATCTATCTGCCTCGGGCTTAAAATATTCAAAGACTCTGCTTCCACCGCCTTTTGAGGAAGAGAGTTCCAAAGACTCACGACCCTCAGAGAGAAAAAAATTTCTCCTCATCTCTGTCTTAAATGAGTTTATTTTTAAACAGTGACCCCTAGTTCTGGATTCTCCCACAAGAGGAAACATCTTCCCCACATCCACCCTGTCAAGACCCCTCAGGATCTTAAAGGTTTCAATCAAGTCACCTCTTACTCTTCTAAACTCCAGTGGACACAAGCCTAACCTGTCCAACCTTTCCTCATAAGACAACTCACCCATTCCTGGTATTAGTCTGGTAAACCTTCTCTGAACTGTTTCTAACACATTTACATCCTTCCTTAAATAAGGAGACCAGCACTGCACACAGTACTCCAGATGTGGTCTCACCAGTGCCCTGTACAACTGAAGCATAACCTCCCACTTTTGTATTCAGTTCCCCTCACAATAAACAATAACATTCTATTAGCTTTCCTAATTACCTGCTGTACCTGCATACTAACCTTTTGTGATTCATGCACGAGGACACCCAGATCCCTCTGCACGTCAGAGCTCTGCAATCTCTCACCATTTAGATAATAAGCTTTTTTTTATTCTTATTTATTTTATGTCATAACAAGGAGCTGAAAGTTAATCAGGTACATCATCATTTCAAGCTTTTCTGTCCATATTACAGAAGAAATTCCTCCTCATCTCTGTCTTAAATGGGAGTCTCCTTATTTTGAAACTGTCCCCTTGTTCTATATTCCTCCCACAAGGGGAAACAACCTCTCAGTATCCACCCTGTCAAGCCTCCCTCGGAATCTTATGTGTTTCAATACGATCACCTCTCATTCTTCTAAACTCCAACGGGTACAGGCTGAACCTTTCCTCATAAGATAAACCCCTTCATCGCAGGAATCAGCCGGGTGAACCTTCTCTCTACAGCCTCCAGTGCATATGAACATAAGAAAAAGGAGTAGGAGTAGGCCATTCAGCCCATCGAGCCCACTCCACAATTCAAATATGATCATGGCTGATCTTTGGTTTCAACCCCCCTTCCCTGCCCGCTCCACATTGTTAAATCTAGATAGCCAGTTGGTGAAGGATGAAACCAAAGACATTTAATTCAATTTAGATTTATTCCCAGAGTGAAACATTACTAGCATATTCCTAACTCACCACAGTGTCAGTATTTGCCTCTTTATGTGTGCTCAAGTAACAACCCAATTAATGTCTTTCCCCTCCATATAGTTAACTACAATTGATATCCAATTAATACCCTTATTGCTTAACGCCCGAGACACCAATCTCCATCTATCCCAGCCTTAAAGGTATTCAGTGATGGAGCACCCACAACCCTCTGGGCTAGAGAATCCCAAACTGTCCGATTGGAGAAATGTTCCCCATCTTTCAGCTGAAAGGCTCCCCACATAAGGAGATGAAAACAGGACACAGTATTCCAGATGTGGCTTTACCAATGCTCTGTACATCTGGAGCAAGGCCACAGGTCACCGTTGCACTTGCCTTCCCGCTTACTTGCTATACTTGTATATGAGCCATGGATGGGGACACCCAGATCCCTCTGTATTGCAGCATTCTGCATCTGGCCCAACTAAATAATACCCTGCTTTTAAATTCTTCCCACCAAAGGTGACAAGTTCACATTTTATCACATTAAACTCCATCTGCCAAATTTCTGCCTACTCGTTTAACCTGTCTGTATCCCTTTGTGCACTCTTTATGTCCAATTTATAACTTGTTTTTCAACCTAACCTTATAACATTAGCAAATTTGGTTAAACAGTCCAGTCCTTCATCCAAGCTGTTAACGTGGGCTGGTATTTTCCATGCCCACTGGCGTTGGGTGTGTTTTGTGGCATCAGCAGATAATATGGCGCAATTGGTTTTATGACGGTGTGAGACCAGTTTGCAATCGCCTGATCAGCCTGTCGTTGATAGTGTTTAATTCTCGACCGTCGGACATTGGGGACCTCACTGTAATACATCAGCAAATCATTATCAGGCCAGCCCCTCGGAATCATCCCTCCCGCAGGATCGTCCGTCCACATTGGCGGGAAAACACGCCAACGTGTTTCACAACAGCAAATATAAGGCGTGAACCTGGCGAGCTGCATTTCACTCGGGACTTCTGTTTCCTACCTTCGGACAGCACTCCCAGTCACCAGCGCCAGGCTTCACACACAGAACCACAGCACTTTTAGGGGGGTCACGGGCAGGTCTCTACCGACCAGATCAGCTGTAGGTGTGTGGCTTTCCAATGGCTGCAGAGCAAGGGCTGTCCTGGGGAAGGAGGGTATCCCAGTGTGTGTGGGGGGGGCACATGTTGATCTGTGCAAGTGGCCTCAAGAGGGTGAGGGCTGAGGAGGCAGCCTCCAGAGGAGATGAGGCCAGATGGGGATGTGAGGGTGTGTGTGAGAGAGTGGGTGGTGATGCCCCTTGAGCTGGCAGTGAGTGAGATGCCAGTGAATGTGAGATGGCCTTGTGAGTGTGTGAGTTTAGAGGGATGAGATGGTTGCCTTACCCTGGCTGCACAGATGAGATCATTCATCCTCTTTCTGCATTGGATGGCCAGCCTCTCCTGTGCAGCATTGGCACTGACACCACTGCCATTGTCTACCAAGCCGGAGGGGTAATGTAACTGCCCCTCCTGTGGCCAGATACAGGGGATACAGGACATCACACTGGGCCTCCACAGCATCCAAAAGAACTTAAATAAATTTGTGAAACATGATTTCCCTTTCACAAAACCACATTGACTGATTATATTCAGACTTTCTAAATGTCCTGCTCTTACCTCCTTAGTAATGGCCTCTAGCATTTTCCCAAGGAGAGATGTTAAGCTGACTGGCCTATAGTTTCTGCTGCCTGACTGGTGCCAAGGTTAAGGCGATCTCCTCTCGGCTGGAGGGGACGGTGGAGTGGGAGGGGAGGGGAGGGGCTAGTGGTCGTGGTCTGAGTGTGGACCAATGACATAGGGAGAACCAGGAATGATGTTCTGCTCAGAGGGTTTGAGGAGTTTGGATCCAAATCAAAATGCCAAACATCAAAGGTGATCAAATCTGGACTGTTACCTGATCCATGCACCAATTAGCATAGGGTCTAGCAGATTAGGCAATTAAACGCTTGGCTCAGAGTGATGTGGGAAGAAGGGGATTCGATTCGTGGGACACTGGCATCAGTACTGAGGGAAGAGTGAGCTATTCCATTGGGATAGGCTTCACCTGAGCTAGGCTGGGACCAGTGTCCTGGCCAATCATATCACTGGGGCTGTGGACAGGGCTTTAAACTACCAGGGTGGGGTGGGGGTGTGGTGATGTCAGGGGATGGGTGGGGGTTGAAGGGTTCTGGTGAAGGAAGAATTAGAAATCCATAGAGAAAGGTTGAGCTCTGGGAACAGTTTAGTGATGTGGGTAAAGACAAGCAGAGAGGGACAGGGAGGGACAGGGAGGGACAGGGAGGGACAGGGAGGGACAGGGAGGGACAGGGAGGGACAGGGAGGGACAGGGAGGGACAGGGAGGGACAGAGAGGGACAGGGAGGGACAGGGAGGGACAGGGAGGTTAACAAAAATTGCACATTAGTGAATAAGGTCATTGCAGGGGCTAGAAGCAAGAAATGAAATTAAAAGATCTTTATCTGAATGCACGAAACATCTGCAATAAGAGAGATGATCTAGTTGCACAAATAGAGATAAATGATTTTGATCTAATCGCCATTACAGAGACATGGTTACAAGGTGATCAGTGTTGGGAAATAAATACTCCAGGGTACACAATATTTCTGAAAGACAGACAGAATGACAAAGGAGGAGGGGTGGCCCTGATAGTATAAGATGACACAGGGACAGTAGTGAGACAGGATTGGGCCTCTGCAGATCATGAAGTAGAATCAATGTGGGTGGAGATTAGGAATAAGACTCAGAAAACACTGGTGGGAGGAGGTTATAGGCCCCCGAACAGTAGTTATACTGCTGGACAGAGCATTAAACAAAAAGTTATTGGAGCTTGTAAGGAAGAAAATGCAATAATTGTAGGGGACTTTAATCTACATATGGACTGGACCAATCAAATTGGCAAGAATGGTCTAGAAGATGAGTTTGTAAATGTTTTTGTGACAGTGTCTTAGACCAATACATTGTGGAACTGACTAATAATAAAGCTATTTCCAATCTAGTGTTGTGTAGTGCAGCAGGTTTAATTGATAATGTCATAGTGAAAGATACACTGGGAAATAGTGATCATGATATCATTCAATCTCATGTTAAGTTTGAAAGTGATATTCTGCAATTACAAACAAGAATCTTAAACTTAAACAAAGCCAATTACATGGGCATAGGGGAGAGCTGACTCAGGTTAATTGGGTAAATAGACTAAAATATGAACAGTAAATGAACAGTGGGAAACAAAATACAAAGTTCAATATGTTGAACAAAAATACATTCCACTGAAAAAACTCAATGAGAAGGACCCATTCGTGGCTCACTCAGGAAGTTAAGGATAGTATTAGATTAAAGGAGAGGATTAAAATGTTACAACAAAACAGCAGCAAGTCTGAGAATTGGGAGAATTTTAGAAACCAGCAGAGAGCCACCAAAAAGTTGATAAAAAGGGAAAAATAAAATAAGAGAGTAAACTGGCCAGAAATATAGAAACAGCCTTTCAGGTTGTCTCTGCCCCAGAGGTTTGTGGATGCTCCATTGTTGAATATATTTAAGGCTGGGAGAGATGGATTTTTGGTCCCTCAGGGAATTACGGGACATGGGGAGCGGGCGGGAAAGTGGAGTTGAAGCCCAAGATCAGCCATGATGGTATTGAATGGCGCAGCAGGCTCGATGGGCCGAATGGTCTACTCCTGCTCCTATTTCTTGTGCTCTTTCCATCTTCCTCCTTTCGTGAATAGACATGTTACCTTCAATATTTTCCAATCGACTGGGACCTTTCCAAGATCTAGGAAGTTTTGGAAGATTACATGCAATGCACCCACTATCTCCGCAGCCACTTCCTTTAAGACTGGAGGATACAGGCCACTAGGTCCTGGAGGTTTATCAGCCTTTAGACCCAGTCACTTTCCCAGTAATTTTTCTCCAGTGATTGTGATTGTTTTAAGTTCCTCCCTCCCTTTTAAGCCTCTGATTCTCGAGATGCTTTTTCTGTTTTCTTTGGTGAAGACAGATAAAAAAAACTTCTTCAAAGTCTCAGCTATTTTAAGGACCAAAGTTTAGTTTAACTACGTTCTTCCTTTTTACTGTCTAGTTTTATGTTTTCAGCTAGTTTTCTCTCATATTTTCTACACCTGTTTCTCCCTCCTCCTCTCTGATTTTCTCTCCCCATCTATCTCTCTCCCCATCTCTGTCTCTCTCCCTCGCCCCTCTCTCCCTCCCCACCCCACTCCACACCCCCTTTCCACCCCTTCTCTTTACGCCCTCTCTCCGTCCTCACCCCTCTCTCCGTCCCCCCTCTCTCACTCTGTCTCCCCCCCTCTCCATTCCCTGTCTCTCCATCCCCCCATACTGCCCACCTCCACCTGCCCACTCTCTCTGTCCCCTCCCTCTATCTCCACACTCCCCTCTTGTTCTCCATCCCCTCTCTCTCTCCATCCCCCCTCTCTCCTGTCCCCCTTTCTCTTCACCCCCTTCTCCTTCCCTCCCTCTGACTCCTCCTCTCTCTCTCTGTCACTGTCTCTCTGTCTCTCTCTCTCCTCAGTCTCTGTCCACCAGACTCTTTGCAACCCCTCTCTCTCCATTCTCCCCTCCTTCCATCACCCTCCCTTTCTCCATCCACCTCTCTCTCTCTCTCCCCACCTCTCTCTTTCCATCCTCACCACTTTTCATCTCCCCCATCTCTCTCCCCCCAAGTGTCCCTCTCTGACACATGCTCCCTCTCTCTCTCCCTCTCTCTCCACCCCTGCTGTGTCCCCCTCTGACATGCTCTCCCTCTCCCTCTCCCTCTCTCTCCACCCCTCTGACATTCTCTCCCTCTCCCTCTCCCTCTCCCTCTCTCTCCACCCCTTTGACATGCTCTCCCTCTCTCTCTCTCCCTCTCTCTCTCTCTCCACCCCTTTGACATGCTCTCCCTCTCTCTCTCTCCCTCTCTCTCTCTCTCCACCCCTCTGACATGCTCTCCCTCTCCCTCTCTCTCTCTCTCTCTCTCTCCACCCCTCTGACATGCTCTCCCTCTCTCTTTCTCTCCACAGGGTAAGATTGGTGCTGGGAAACTCCTGGGCCCAAAGGGAGTTGCTGTGGATCGCAATGGCCACTTGATAGTGGTGGATAACAAGGCTTGCTGTGTCTTCATCTTCCAGTCCAATGGAAAGCTGGTGACTCGGTTTGGGCTGCGTGGTACTGCAGACAGACAGTTTGCAGGTATACTGGATGGTAATAAACACAGCCAATCATCTCCTTCTCTGCATTGCTCTATCATTAATGTGCATGATGTCTCACTTAGATCCTGCATTTCCTTCTTACTCCCAACCAATCCTGTCATTCCTTCTGTTGCTATAGGAACATAGGAAATAGGAGCAGGAGGAGGCCATTCGGCCCCTCAAGCCTGCTCCATCATTCATTATGATCATGGCTGATCCTCTATCTCAACACCATATTCCAGTGCTATCCCCCATATCACTCGATGTCTTTAATATTTAGAAATCCATCAATCTCTGCTTTAAGTATGACTGAACCTCCACAGCCCCCTGGGGAGAGAACAACAAAGATTCACCATCCTCTGTGTAAAGCAATTCCTCCTCAGCTCAGTCATAGAATCATAGAAAGAGGCCACTTGGCCCATCTTGTCTGTACCGGCTGAAAAATGAGCCCCCCCCCACCCGCCCCCCCCCCCCCGGCTTAATCCCACTTTCCAGCATTTGGTGTGTCCCCTGGTTCTAGACCCCCTGCCCCCCCCCCTCCAGCCAGGGGAAACATCCTACCCACACCCACCCTGCAGAGTCCTGTAAGAATTTTGTAAGTTTCGTTGAGATCACCTCTCATTCTTCTAAACCCTGGAGAACCCAGTTTCCTCAATCTCTCCTCATAAAACAACTCTGCCATCCCAGCAATCAGTCTGGTGAACTTCCATTGCACTCTCTCTGTGGCAAATACATCCTTCCTTAGGTAAGGGGGCCAAAACTGTACATAATATTCCAGGTGCGGTCTCACCAATGTTTTATACAACTGCAGCACGACATCTTTGCTCCTGTAATCAAATCCCCTTGCAATAAAGACCAACATACTATTTGCCTTCCTAATTGATTGCTGCACCTGCATGTTAGCTTTCAAGGGCATGAACAAGGACACTCAGGTCCCTTTGAACATCAACACTTCCCAATCTTTCACCATTCAAGAAATACTCTGCACTTCCATTCCTCCTGGACAACTTCACACTTATCCACATTAGATTCCATCTCCCATGTTCTTGCTCACTCACTCAGCCTGTCTAAATTCCCTTGAAGCCTCTTTGCATTCTCTTAACTCAGATTTCCACCTAGTTCTATGTCAAACACAAACTTGGAAATAATGCATTTAATCCCCACATCCACATCATTGATGTAGATTGTGAATAGCTGGGGCCCAAGTACTGATCCTTGCAGCAGCCCATTAATCATAGCCTGCCAAACTGACAATGGCCCATTTATTCCTACTCTGTTTTCTGTCTGTTAACTAATTCTCAATCCATACCAGTATCTTACTCCTATGCCACGTGCTCTAATTTTGTTTACTAACCTCCTGTGTGGTACCTTATCAAAAGCCTTCTAAAAATCCAAATACACCACATCCACTGGTTCTCCTTTATCTATGCTACAAGTAACATCCTCAAAATAACTCCAACAAGTTTGTCAAACATGATTTCCCTTTCATAAATCCATGCTGACTGCCCAATCTCGCCAATCTTTTCCAAGTGTCCTGTTATCACATCCTTTATTTTAGATTCTAGCATTTTCCCTCCTACTGATGTCAAGCTAACAGGTCTGTAGTTCTCCATTTTCTCTCTCTCTCCTTATACAGTGGGGTTACATTTGCCACCTTCCAATCTGCAGGAACCATTCCAAAATCGACTTTCAGTCTGATTCATTTCTCCAGTAGTGTTTCTTGCTATTACAAATTTCTTTCAGTTCCTCAATTTTCTTGTGGCTCAGGTAGTAATCCAGAGATTATTGCCCTTGAGGTTCTGCTTTTTAATTTAACCCCCGACTGCTCATTCTCCCTCAGCAGAACCATTTTCCTCATTCCATCTATGATCACTGGATCATCTCCCTCCCACTGCAAATTCCTCTCCAGCCCAGAGCAAATATCCTGAACCCTGGCACTGGGCAGGCAACCCAGCCATCTGGACTCCCACTCTCGGCTGCAGAGAGCTGTGTTTATCCCTCTGACTATACTGTCCCCAGCTACTACTACATTCCTATGACCTCCCCCCGCTTGAATGACTTCCTGTACCATGGTGTCATGGTCAGTTTACTCATCCACTGTGTATCCCTGACTTTCTTCCATGGAGGCTGCAAGTACCTCAAACCTATTGGACAATCACAAAGGCTGAGGCCCCTCCATTTCCACCTTCTTTGCCCTCATACCTGCTTCACTCACAGTCACACCCTCCTGACCCTGATCACTGACCAAATCAGAAGATCCTGTCCTAAGTGGTATGACTGCCTCCTGGTACAAAGTGTCCAGGTAACTTTCCCCCTCCCTGATGTGTCGCAGTGTCTGCAGCTCAGCCTCCAGCTCAATGACTCGGAGCTGAATTTCCTCAAGCTGCAGACGTGTTTTCCCTGGGTCACAGTGTTATCCAGGAACTCCCACATGCTGCAGCCTTGACACATCACCTGTCCTGCTCTCTATAGCATTTAATTCATTAATGATTAAAGTGGTTAAATTTCAGTTAATGTCTCTTTCCCATCCTGTGCTTACATTCTTAATACTTCAATAAATGTTCTCCTTTCCCCGGTTGAAATTTCCTTGTTAAGATCAATAGGAAATGCTCATCAGCTAATCTAATAAGCAGAATCGGTGACATTGTCGTTCTGGGTAGAATCGTCCCAGGTTTGTGGTAAGTGCGGTAGCAGTGGGTAAAATGATGTTTTACCTGTCGGCTTTTCACACTGTATCGTCCCAAACCCACGGTGTTAATTATGCATTCCGGGGACACATGATGTTTCCATGGTGGGTGGGTTCCGATTCACCTGCCTCACCATCACCACTTCATCACACCAGGCTCTGAGATTAAAGTACAACCACGCTCAGCACTTCCAGCCCAGGGCTACAGCAAAGGAGACTTCACCCTGAAAGGCAAGAAGACTACAGCCCTCATGCGCCCCATGGACACTGTGGAGGCCCAGTGTGATGTCCTGTATCCCCTGTATCTGGCCACAGGAGGGGCAGTTACATTACCCCTCCGGCTTGGTAGACAATGGCAGTGGTGTCAGTGCCAATGCTGCACAGGAGAGGCTGGCCATCCAATGCAGAAAGAGGATGAATGATCTCATCTGTGCAGCCAGGGTAAGGCAACCATCTCATCCCTCTAAACTCACACACTCACACACCCATCACACATTCACTGGCATCTCACTCACTGCCAGCTCAAGGGGCATCACCACCCACCCTCTCACACACACCCTCACATCCCCATCTGGCCTCATCTCCTCTGGAGGCTGCCTCCTCAGCCCTCACCCTCTTGAGGCCTTTTGCACAGATCAACATGTGCCCCCCACACACACACCCTGGGATACCCCCCTTCCCCAGTACAGCCCTCCCCCTGCAGCCTCTTCCCTTGCCTGAGGTCACTTCTCCCCTTTCCACAGGCCAAGCCCTCACCCTGTAGCCTTTGAAAAGCCTCCCCTGCCTTTCAGCTGATCTGGTCGGTAGAGACCTGCCCGTGACCCCCTAAAAGTGCTGTGGTTCTGTGTGTGAAGCCTGGCGCTGGTGACTGGGAGTGCTGTCCGAAGGTAGGAAACAGAAGTCCCGAGTGAAATGCAGCTCGCCAGGTTCACGCCTTATATTTGCTGTTGTGAAACACGTTGGCGTGTTTTCCCGCCAATGTGGACGGACGATCCTGCGGGAGGGATGATTCCGAGGGGCTGGCCTGATAATGATTTGCTGATGTATTACAGCGAGGTTCCCAATGTCCGACGGTGGAGAATGCAGCCATTGGTGGGCTGAGTGGACAACAGCAGCTAGTTTCACACTGAGAAGAAACTGATTTTTGGCCTTCAGGTTACATTGTCCACTCACACCACCAAACACGCCTGACACTGCTGGCACAGAAAATCCCGGCCATTGTCACAGGGCTAGTGATCCAGAGACCCAGGCTAACACGCTGGGACCCCGGTTCAAATCCAGCCCTGGCACATATAAAAATCTGGAATTAAAACTCTGATGGTGACCAGGAAACCATTGTAGATAGTTGTTAAAACCCATCTGGGTTACTAATGTCCTTTAGGGAAGGAAATCTGTCCTTACCTGGTCCTTACCTGGTCTGGCCTACATGTGACTCCAGACCCACAGCAATGTGGCTGACTCTGAAATGGCCAAACCAGACACTGAGTTGTAACAAACTGCTACAAAGACACAATAAAGGAATGAAACCGGACGGACCACCCGGCATTGACCAAGGCACCGGAAACAACAACAGCAAACTCAGCCCTGTCAACCCTGCAAAGTCCCCCTTACTAACATCTGGGGTCTAGTGCCAAGATTGGGAGAGCGTCTCACAGACTAGTCAAGCAACAGCCTGACATAGTCATCCTCACGGAATCATATCTTACAGATAATGTCCCAGACTCCTCCATCACCATCCTCATAGGCTCATAGACTCACAGACATTTACAGCACAGAAGGAGGCCATTCAGCCCATTGTGTCCACGCCGGTCAACAAAGATCAGACTACACTAATCCTATATTCCAGCACTTGGCCCACAGCCCTGGAGGCTGTGACAACACAAGTGAATATCTAAATAACTCTTAAATATTACGAGAGTTTCTGACTCAACCACCCTTTCATGTAGAGAGTTCCAGACTCCCACCACCCTCTGGGTGAAAACATTCCCCTTAACTCCCCTCTTATCCTTCTACCTCTTACCTTAAATCTGTGTCCCCTGGTTATTGACCCCTCTACTAATGGAAAAGGTGCCTTCCTATCCACCTAATCTATGCCCCTCATAGTCTTACACACCTCTATCAGGTCCCCTCTCAACCTTCGCTGCTTCAAGGAAAACAACCCCAGCCTATCCAACCTTTCCTCATAGCTCAGATCCTCCAGCCCAGGCAGCATACTGGTGAATCCCCTCTGCACCCTCTCCAGTGCAATCACATCCTTCCTACAATGTGGAGACCAGAACTGCACACAGTACTCCAGTTGTGGCCTAACCAGTGTTTTATACAGTTCCAGCAAGTATCCCATATGCCTTCTTAACCACCTTATCACCTGCCCTGCCACCTTCAGGGATCTGTGGATATGCACACCAAGGTCCCTTTGATCTTCAGTACATTCTGGGGTCCTACCATTCATAGTGTAACCTCTTGCTGTGTTAGCCCTTCCTAAGTGCATTACCTCACTTTTTCCAGTTTGAATTCCATTTGCTGCTGCTCTGCCCACCTGACCAATTCATTGATATCTGCCTGCAGTTTACGGCTATCCTCCTCACTGTTTACCACCCTACCAATTTTTGTGTTACCCGTGAATTCTTGATCATACATTTAAGCCCAAATCATTTATGTACGCCACAAACAGCAAGGACCCCAGCACCAAACCCTGTGGAACCCCACTGGAAACAGACTTCCAGTCACAGAAACATCCCTCTACCATCACCCTCTGCTTCCTGCCTCTCACCCAATTTTGGATCCAATGTGCCACTTTGCCTTGGATCCCATGGGCTCTTACTTTCTTGACCAGTCTGCCATGAGGGATCTTGTCAAAAGCCTTCCTAAAGTCCATGTAGACCACATCAAATGCATTACCCTCATCAACACTCCTGGTTACCTCCTCAAAAAATTTGATCAAATTTGTCAAACTTGACTTTCCCTTAACAAACCCATGCTGACTATCCCTGTTTAATCCATGTCTCTCCAAGTGCAGATATATTCTGTCTCTCAGAATTCTTTCTAGTAACTTCCCCACCACTGAGGTTAGACTGTCTGGCCTGTAATTTCTTGGCTTGTCCCTTCCTTCCTTTTTTAATAATGGGACAACGTTAGCAGCCTCCAGTCCTCTGGTGGGATGAGGTTTCATGTTTAAAACGTTTCAGTGTTTCTTATTAACATGTCCCATTTTGTGTGACATTGTCACATGAGGGGGACATGTTAATAATGTTTTTATTTTTAGAGTTTTTTTTACCCTGTCACTAATCTCCCTGAAGCAGCAGCTAGTCTCAGGGAGCAGTGCACTGTCTCCTGCACACTCTGACAGTTGGGGATTCCCTCTCCCCACCCCATGTGGGGACCACAGTTCCCCATCGGGCAGCCTGCTGGGGGTGGGGGGGGGGGGGTGCGGTTAATTGGCCCACCCACTCAAAATGGCGGTGGGCTCTGATTTGGCAGCAGCGATTGGCTGCCCGCCCGCCAAGGGCAAAATTCTGCCCATTAAATCTATTTCTGTCTTCGCTGATTCTGCCAGTATTTCCAGCACCTTCTGTCGTTGTTGTTATAGGTGGCAGGGCAGACTGATGGCGTGGGTAATAAATCAGACAGTATCCTGGGCTTTAGTAATAGGGGCAAAGAGAACAAGAGCTGGGAGGTTATGTTGAACTGGTTAGAAATGACCTCGGCCTAGGCTGGAGTATTGTGTCCAGTTCCGAGTGCCACACTTTAGGAAGGATGTGAAGGTATTGGAGAAACTGCAGAGAAGATTCAGGAGCATGTTTCCAGGGATGAGGGGCTTCAGTTATGAAGGTGGATTAGAGAAGTTGGGACTGTTTTCCTGGAAGGAGAGAAGACGGAGAGAAGATTTGATAGAGGAGTTGAAAATCATTGGGGGACTGGACAGTGTAGACAGGGAGAAGCTGTTTCCATTGGGAGAAGGGTCGAGAAGCAGAGGGCACAGATTTCAGGGAATTAGCAAAAGGAGCAATGGAGACATGAGGAGAAACTTTATCACATAGCAAGTGATTAAGGTCTGAGAATGCGCTGCCTGAGAGTGTGGGGGACACAGGGTCAGTCGAGTGGTTAAGATCAGGAACGCACTGCCTGAGAGTGTGGGGGAGACAGGGTCAATCGAGTGGTTAGGATCTGGAACGCACTGTCTGAGAGTGTGGGGGAGACAGGGTCAATCGAGTGGTTAGGATCTGGAATGCACTGTCTGAGAGTGTGGGGGAGACAGGGTCAATCGAGTGGTTAGGATCTGGAATGCACTGTCTGAGAGTGTGGGGGAGACAGGGTCAATTGAGTGGTTAGGATCTGGAATGCACCGTCTGAGAGTGTGGTGGAGACAGGGTCAATCGAGTGGTTAGGATCTGGAATGCACCGTCTGAGAGTGTGGTGGAGACAGGGTCAATCGAGTGGTTAGGGTCTGGAATGCACTGTCTGAGAGTGTGGGGGAGACAGGGTCAATCGAGTGGTTAGGATCTGGAATGCACCGTCTGAGAGTGTGGTGGAGACAGGGTCAATCAAGTGGTTAGGATCTGGAATGCACTGTCTGAGAGTGTGGGGGAGACAGGGTCAATCGAGTGGTTAGGGTCTGGAATGCACTGTCTGAGAGTGTGGGGGAGACAGGGTCAATCGAGTGGTTAGGATCTGGAATGTGCTGCCTGAGAGTGTGGGGGAGACAGGGTCAATTGAGTGGTTAGGATCTGGAATGCACTGTCTGAGAGTGTGGGGGAGACAGGGTCAATCGAGGGTTTCAGAAGAGAATCGGAGGATGATGTGAGATGGAAATACTTGCAGAGCTCTGGAAGAAAGGTGGGTGAGCGGCTCCAGCTGAATTGCTCTTGCAGAGAGTTGGCATGGACACAATGGGTTGAATGGCCTCCTGTTCTGTAACAATTCTATGATTCAGTGATGACCATAAACATTCTCCTGCCCACTATGTTAGTCACCTCTTCAGAAACATAGGAACACAGGGCAGATGTTGGGGGGGATGTTGAGGAGCGGGTATGCCTCTGATCAGGGCTGCGCCACCATTTTACATGACATTCACCAGGAATCGCTATGCGCTCCCTGTGCAGGCGGGTGGGGAGATTCCCCGATCCAGGGGTCTGCTCTTTCACACCTACGCACACACTGATCTCCCAGAGGCTAAGTGCTGCCTCAGGGAGATCGGCTCAAAACAGAGAAACAAAATTTCCCTGACACGTTCCCTCTTGGGGATTCCATCAAGTGAGTTGGGACATGTCCATCACTTTGAGTTACACTTTTGTTACATTTTTAAATCCCACATGAAACCTCATCCCACCCGTAGATGAGGTTTGACACATTTTCTAGCTCCTGCCGGGGCTCCTAGTCTGCCCACTAACCTTAAGGTTGGACGGGCAGGTCCATTAATTATTTAATTACTTTGTCAATGGTCTGAATTGGCCATTGACAGGTCGGTGGGCACAGAGCTGATTCGGCTGAGCCCCCGCCTTCCTGAAAATTTAAATGGGGCGCGGTGACGTTGGGAGTTCCACCCAGCACCCCGTGTCATTTTACACATCAGCAAGTGGACCCCACCCCCTCCCCTCACTCACCGGGAAACCCTGGCCATAGAAATTTAGAAAACGTAAACAGGAATTGGTCATTCAGCCCTTCCAGCCTGCTCCACCATTCAATATGATCATGGCTGATCCTCTATCTCAACCGTGTACTCCCGCTCTCTCCACACACATCTTGATACCTTTAGAGTCCAGAAATCTATCTATTTCCTCCTTAAATATATTCAGTGACTTGGCCTCCACAGCCTCTGTGGTAGAGAATTCCACAGGTTCACCACCCTCTGAGTGAAGGAGTTTCTCCTCATCTCAGTCCTAAATGGTCTACCCCGTATCCTGAGATTGTGACCCCTGGTTCTAGACCCCCCCCCCCCAGCCAGAGGAAGTACTATCCCTGCATCCAGAATGTCCAGGCCTGTCAGAATTTTATATGTTTCAATGAGATCCCCTCTCATTCTCCTAAACTCCAGTGAATACAGGCCTAGTCAACCCAAACTCACCTCATATGATAATCCTGCCATCCCAGGAATCAGTCTGGTGAACCTTCACTGCACTCCCTCTGTGGCAAATATATCCTCTCTTAGGTAAGGAGACCAAAACTGCACACAATACTCCAGGTGTGGTCTCACCAAGGCCCTGTACAGCTGCAGGAAGACATCCTGAGAAGCTGGGAAGAGTGTCCTCTGCAGTCACTGTCACCGTGAAGCAGTCTGGGAAGAGTGTCCTCTGCAGTCACTGTCACCGTGAAGCAGTCTGAGAAAAGCATCCTCTGCAGTCACCATCACCGTGAAGCAGTCTGGGAAGAGCGTCCTCTGCAGTCACTGTCACCGTGAAGCAGTCTGGGAAGAGTGTCCTCTGCAGTCACTGTCACCGTGAAGCAGTCTGAGAAAAGCATCCTCTGCAGTCACCATCACCGTGAAGCAGTCTGGGAAGAGCGTCCTCTGCAGTCACCGTCACCGTGAAGCAGTCTGGGAAAAGCATCCTCTGCAGTCACTGTCACCGTGAAGCAGTCTGGGAAGAGTGTCCTCTGCAGTCACCGGGAAGCAGTCTGGGAAGAGTGTCCTCTGCGGTCACTGTCACCGTGAAGCAGTCTGGGAAGAGCGTCCTCTGCAGTCACCGGGAAGCAGTCTGGGAAGAGCATCTTCTGCAGTCATCATCACTGTGAAGCAGTCTGGGAAGAGCGTCCTCTGCGGTTACCATCACTGTGAAGCAGTCTGGGAAGAGCATCTTCTGCAGTCACCATCACCGTGAAGCAGTCTGGGAAGAGCCTCCTCTGAGGTCATCGTCACCGTGAAGCAGTCTGGGAAGAGCGTCCTCTGCAGTCACCATCACCGTAAAGCAGTCTGGGAAGAGCGTCCTCTGCGGTTACCATCACTGTGAAGCAGTCTGGGAAGAGCCTCCTCTGCAGTCACCGTGAAGCAGTCTGGGAAGAGTGTCCTCTGCAGTCACCATCACCGTGAAGCAGTCTGGGAAAAGCATCCTCTGCAGTCACCATCACCGTGAAGCAGTCTGGGAAGAGCCTCCTCTGCGGTTACCATCACCGTGAAGCAGTCTGGGAAGAGCCTCCTCTGAGGTCATCATCACCGTGAAGCAGTCTGGGAAGAGCGTCCTCTGCAGTCACTGTCACCGTGAAGAAGTCTGGGAAGAGCCTCCTCTGCGGTTACCATCACTGTGAAGCAGTCTGGGAAGAGCCTCCTCTGCAGTCACCGGGAAGCAGTCTGGGAAGAGTATCCTCTGCAGTCACCATCACCGTGAAGCAGTCTGGGAAGAGCGTCCTCTGCAGTCACCATCACCGTGAAGCAGTCTGGGAAGAGCCTCCTCTGCGGTTACCATCACCGTGAAGCAGTCTGGGAAGAGCCTCCTCTGAGGTCATCGTCACCGTGAAGCAGTCTGGGAAGAGTGTCCTCTGCAGTCACTGTCACCGTGAAGCAGTCTGGGAAGAGCGTCCTCTGCAGTCACTGTCACTGAGTGAAAAAAAACAATGAGTGACATCACAGGAAAACCGTAAGTTTATTGGTTGGTAAGTAACTGCTTGTCTGAGCTACTAAGTTGATTTCAGCTTAAAGGTGATGACTGGGGCCCAGGATCGGAGGTCTAACACGTCAGCTTCATCTCAGCAGAGAACGCGAGTTCCAGTTGATTTTAAAAAGTGTATTTTGAATCTCTATTCTAACTTGCTTTCAGGTTAAAGGTAAATAGGAGAAATATTTTACAGATTGATAAACTAAAGACCAGTAGGAAATTTAAAAACAAATTGAAAAGCTAATTAAATAAAATAGAGATGCAGGGCCAGGCGATGTGTTGTAGCTGCATGATGTGGGGGCTGGTGGACCCCATTGTGGTTCCTAGTCACCACATCTGTAGCAAATATTGGGTTACTCGAGGAACTCCAGCTCAGAGTTGATGAGCTGTGTTTCAAGAGAATGTCACACCCCTTAGATTAACTACCTTAAATTCGGCCAGTGGTCAGGGACAGGAGGATGTGACTATGAGTGAGGCAGGTAGGGGGATCCAGGCAGTAGCACTGCAGGAGCCTCAGCCCCTGCCCTTATCCAACAGGTTCGAGATTCTTGCTCCCAGTGTGGACGAGAGCGGAGACTGTAGGGAGGATGATCAAACTGACCACAGCCCCATGGTACAGGGAGACAGTCAAGTGTGGGGAGAAAAAGAAATGTAGTTGTAATCAGGGATAGTATAATTAGGGGAATAGACACTGTTCTCTGTAGCCAGGATCTAGAGTCCCAGAAGCTGTGTTGTCTACCTGGTGCCAGGGTTAAGGATATCTCATCTGGGTTGGAGAGGAACTTGGAGTGGGAGGGGAAAGACCCAGTTGTTGTGGTCCACGTAAGTACCAATGATATTGGTAGAATGAGGAAAGAGGTTCTGCTGAGGGAATACAAGCAGCTGGGGACTAAATTAAAAAGCAGAACCGAAAAGGTAATAATGTCCGGATTACTACCTGAGACACGAGCTAATTGGCACAGGGTCAATAAGATTAAAGTGGTAAATTCATGGTCCAAAGATTGGTGTGGGAGAAATGGGTTTGAATTCATAGGACGTTGGCACCAGTACTGGGGAAAGAGGGGGCTTTTCATTCGGACAGGCTCCACTTGAATCAGGCTGGGACCAGTGTCCTGCTGAATCACATAACTAGGGTTGTAGATGGGGCTTTAAACTAAATAGTGGGAGGCGGGGTTCAGTTGCACGGAAATATAAAAAATCCAAGTTTAAGGAGAGGGTAAGAGTGCAGGTTAGTGACGAGGCTGATTGCTACCAAAAAGTGAAAGGGAGGGACAGAGTGTGTGAACACCATATTGCACCAAAGAATCATATAGGACTGGGGAAAATTGACAATAGGGCAAACTTAAAGGCTTTGTATCTGAATGTACGTAGCATTCGGAATAAAACTAATGAATTAACGGCGCAAATAGAGATAAATAGGTATGATTTAGTGGTGATTACTGAGATGTGGTTACAGGGAGAACAGGTTTGGGAGTTGAATATCCAAGGGTACTCAGTGTTTCAGAAGGATAGGCAGGAAGGAAAAGGAGGTGGTGTAGCTTTGTTAGTAAAGAAAGAGATTAGTGCTATAGTGAGGAATGATATAGGCACTGGAGAGCAAGATGTAGAGTCAGTCTGGGTAGAAATAAGAAATAGCAAGGGAAAGAAGTCCCTAGTGGGAGTAATCTATAGGTCCCCAAACAGTAGTTTAACAGTAGGGCACAGTATAAACCAGGAAATACTGGGAGCACGTAAGAAAGGCACGGCAATAATCATGGGTGATTTTAATATGCATATAGACTGGACTAATCAAATTGGCAAAGGTAGCCTCGAGGGAGAGTTCATAGAGTGTATTAGAGATTGTTTCTTGGTGCAATATATTGTGGAACCAACCGGGGAGCAGGCTATTCTGGATTTGGTTTTTATGTAATGAGATAGGATTAATTAATGATCTCAGAGTAAAGGATCCTCTAGGGAAGAGTGATCATAGCATGATGGAATTTCAAGTTCAGTTTGAGAGTGAGAAACTTGAGTCCCACACTATTGCTCTGGAGTTAAACAAAGGTAACTACGTAGATATGAGGGCAGATATGGCCCTAGTGGAATGGGCAGGAAGACTACAAGGTAGGACAGTTGATGAGCAGAGACAGATATTTAAGGAGATATTCAATTCCTCCCAAGTAAAATATATCCCAATGATGAAGAAAGTTGGTAAGAGGGGGAAAAAGCATCCATGGCTAAGCAAAGAAGTTAGATAACAAAGGCAAAAACTAAGGCATACCAAATTGCAAAGGTCAGTGGCAGGCTGGAAGATTGGGGAACTTTTAAAGATCAGCAAAGGGTTACTAAAAAATAACAAAAAGAGCAAAGATAAATTATGAAAGAAAACTAGTGCAGAATGTAAAAACTGATAGCAAAAGCTTCTGCAAGTATATAAAAGGAAAGAGAGTAGCGAAAGTGAATGTTGGTCCATTGGAGGATGAGGCTGGGGAGTTAATAGTGGGAAACGCAGAAATGGCAGAGACACTTAATCAATATTTGGCCTCAGTTTTCACGGTGCAGGACACTGGTACCAACCCAATAGTAACAGGTAGTGCAGAGGATAAAGAGGAGGAACTTAGAACAATCACCATCACTAGAGAAAAAGTACTGAGCAAACTATTGGGATTAAAGGGTGACAAGTCCCCAGGACCTGATGGCCTACATCCCAGGGTCTTAAAGGAAATGGCAGTGGAGATAGTGGATGCATTGGCTATAATATTCCAAAAATCCCTGGATTCTGGAAAGGTTCCAATGGATGAGAAAAATGATAATATAACGTCCTTATTCAAAAAGGTGGTGTGGGGGGGGGAGAAAGTAGGAAACTATAGACCAGTGAGTTTAACATCTGTCATTGGGAAATAGTTGGAATCCATTGTTAGGGAAGTAGTAATGGGGCATTTGGAAAGTCAAAATGCAATCCATCAGAGTCAGCATGGATTTATAAAGAGTAAATCGTGTTTGACTAATTTGCTAGAGTTCTTTGAAGATGTGACAAGCAAAGTGGGTAATGGGGATCCTGTAGATGTAGTATATCTGGACTTCCTGAAGGCCTTTGATAAGGTGCCATACAAAAGATTAATACACAAGGTAAGATCATGTGGAGTTAGGGACAATATATTAGCTTGGATAGAGGATTGGCTAACCAACAGAAAGCAGAGAGTTGGGGTAAATGGGTCTTTTTCTGGGTGGCAAGCTGTAACTAGTGGGATGCCACAGGGTTTGGTCCTTAGGCCCCAACTATTTACAATCTGTATTAATGACTTGGATTCAGGGATAGAAGGTACTATAGCTAAATTTGCAGATGACACCAAAATAGGTGGAAAAGTAAGTTGCAATGAAGGAATAAGAAATTTACAAATGGATATGGACAGGTTAGGTGAATGGGCCAAAATTTGGCAGATGGAGTGTAACGTGGATTAGTGTGAGGTTATCCATTTTGGTTGGAAGAATTAAAAGGCAGCTTATGATTTAAATGGAGAGAAACTTCAGAATGCTTCAGTGCAGAGGGATCTGGGTGTCCTCGTGCATGAATTGCTGAAAGCTAGTCTGCAGGTACAGCAGGTAATAAGGAAGGCAAATGGAATTTTGGCATTTATTGCTAAAGGAAGAGTATAAAAATAGGGAAGTGTTGTTGTAACTGTACAAGGCTTGGTGAGACCGCACCTGGAGTACTGTGCACAGTTTTGGTCCCCTTACTTGAGGAAGGTTGTAGTTGCACTGGAAGCGGTTCAGAGGAGGTTCACTAGGTTGATTCCAGACATGCGGGGCTTGTCTTATGAGGAGAGATTGAGCAGGTTAGGCCTGTACTCACTAGAGTTTAGAAGGATGAGAGGAGATCTAACTGAGGTATATAAGATGCTAAAGGGGACAGACAAAGTAGACGTGGAGCGGGTGTTACCCCTTGTGGGGCATTCTAGAATGAGAGGCCATAGTTTTAGGCTAAGGGGTGGTAGATTTAAATCAGAGATGAGGAGGAATTACTTTTCTCAAAGGGTCGTGAATCTGTGGAATTCACTACCTCAGAGTGCAGTAGATGCCGGGACGCTGAGTAAATTTAAGGAGGAGATAGACAGATTTTTAATTAGTAATGGGTTGAAAGGTTATGGGGGAAGAGGGCAGGAAGTTGTTGAGGCCAGAATGAGATCAGCCATGATCCTATTGAATGGCGGGGCAGGCTCAAGGGGCTGGATTACTGACTCCTGCTCCTAGTTCTTATGTTCAATTGCAGAGCGACATGTGCAATTTTCCAATGTAAAGAAACAGTTTCCTCAAATTGTGAGAACTCTGGAAGATTATATTTAAGCTATCTGTAATGTTCTCACTTCCCATTAAAAACCCTGGGATGGAACCATCTGGTCCTGGGACTTGTCATTCTTTCATACCGTTATTTTCTTTATTACTGTTATTTTGTGTATGTTAATTTTACTGAATCCCTGCCTCTGATTCAGTATTAGTTCCTTAGATGTCAGGCATGCTGACCTCTTCTTGTACTGCACCTCAACTGAATTCAGATGTTGTGGTCCATTCAGATGGTCATTGTGGGTACGTTGTTTGTTCATTAAAAATCGCAAATGAAGAAGAAAAATTACGTCAACAAAATAAAATACTGTGTCAACACATTGCAATACCATCTTTAATCAGAAAGAGAGAGGGGGTGAGAGAGAGAGCAGACCCCCTCCTGCCCATGTCAATGGTGTTGTTGGGGGGGGAAATGGGGATGAGGTGCATGTGCAGCTTTCTCTCCAGGTGTCCACAGACTTTCAGCTGTCCTTAATACCCTGTTCGTTCTCATGTCACACTGCTGCAGGTTTTGATAAAGCGAGCTTTGCGTTTCCTCCAGTTTGAAGACTCCAGCCACTTGTGTTGACCCCAGCCTGTTCCTGCCAATAGGGCAGCTCCTTTCTTTTATTCATTCACAGGATGTGGGCGTAACTTATTGGCCATCCCTAATTGCCCTTGTTCAGAGGGCATTTAAGAGTCAATCACTTTGCTGTGGGTCTGGAGTTACATGTAGGCCAGACCAGGTAAGGACAACAGATTTCCTTCCCGAAAGGGCATTAGTGACCCAGATGGGTTTTTACAACAATCAACAACGTTCATTAGACTTTCCTTTTTTAATTCCAGGTTTTTATTGAATTCAAATTCCACCAACTTCCACGGTGGGATTGGAACCCGGGTCCCCAGAGCATTACCCTGGGTCTCTGGATTACTCGTCCAGTGACAATACCACTATGCACCACCTCCCCTCTCGGCTCCCATTCTGGTGCTCAGCTCCCTTGTCAATGTGGCCGCCGGCCTGATGTAGACAGTGCTGACCAGAGACCTGAGCCACTGGGAGAGGGGAGGCTGCGGGTCCTGGCACTCCAGAGAATCAGCCAAGCGTGACTGGGTCACCGCTGCCTGTGCTCTCTGCTCACCCTGACGCAGTGTCACTGTTCAACATGTCCACCATTTCCTTACTTTCATTGACAATATCTCCATTGTCAGTTTACAAGAGGCCCATTGCTCCTGGTCACCCAGATATTGTAAAATTTCTCTGATTTTGATATCCCTCGCAAGCTTCCTCTCAATGTTGTCTCTTTATTTCTCTTCCTACCTTTGCAGCTCTTTCTACCTGTCCCATCCACCAGGATCTTTTCTTTTTATTTCATTCATTCACCCGATGTGGGTGTCGTGGCTGGACCAGCATTTATTGCCCATCCCTAATAATTGCCCTTGAGAAGGTGATGGTGAGTTGCCCTCTTGAACCGCTGCAGTCCATGTGGTGTAGGTACACCCACAGTGCTGTTAGGGAGGGAGTTCCAGGATTTTGACCCAGTGACAGTGAAGGAACGGCCGATATATTTCCAAGTCAGGATGGTGAGTGACTTGGAGGGGAACTTCCAGGTGGTGGGGTTCCCATCTATCTGCTGTCCTTGTCCTTCTAGATGGTAGTGGTTGTGGGTTTAGAAGGTGCTGTCTAAGGAGCTTTGGTGAATTCCTTCAGTGCATCTTGTAGATGGTACACACTGCTGCTACTGTGTGTCGGTGGTGGAGGGAGTGAATGTTTGTGGATGTGGTGCCAATCAAGCGGCTGCTTTGTCCTGGATGGTGTCAAGCTTCTTGAGTGTTGTGGGAGCTGCACTCATCCAGGCAAGTGGGGAGTATTCCATCAGACTCCTGACTTGTGCCTTGTAGATGGTGGACAGGCTTTGGGGAGTCAGGAGGTGAGTTACTCATCGTAGGATTCCTAACCTCTGACCTACTCTTGTAGCCACAGTATTTATATGACTAGTCCAGTTCAGTTTCTGGTCAATTGTAACCCCCAGGATGTTGATAGTGGGGGATTCAATGATGGTAATGCCATTGAACGTCAAGTGGTGGTGGTTGGATTCTCTCTTGTTGGAGATGGTCATTGCCTGACACTTGTGTGGGGTGAATGTTACTTGCCACTTGTCAGCCCAAGCCTGGATATTGTCCAGTTCTTGCTGCGTTTGGACATGGACTGCTTCAGTATATGAGGAGTTGTGAATGGTGCTGAACATTGTGCAATCATCAGCGAACATCCCCACTTCTGACCTTATGATGGAAGAAAGGTCATTGATGAAGCAGCTGAAGATGGTTGGGCCGAGGACACTACCCTGAGGAACTCCTGCAGTGATGTCCTGGAGCTGAGATGACTGACCTCCAACAACCACAACCATCTTCCTTTGTGCTGGGTATGACTCCAACCAGCGGAGAGTTTTCCCCCTGATTCCCATTGACTCCAGTTTTGCTAGGGCTCCTTGATGCCACACTCGGTCAAATGCAGCCTTGATGTCAAGGGCAGTCACTCTCACCTCACCTCAGGAGTTCAGCTCTTTTGTCCATGTTTGAACCAAGGCTGTAATGAGGTCAGGAGCTGAGTGGCCCTGGCGGAACCCAAACTGGGCATCAGTGAGCAGGTTATTGCTAAGCAAGTGCCGCTTGATAGCACTGTTGATGACCCCTTCCGTTACTTTACTGATGATGGAGAGTAGACTGATGGGGTGGTAATTGGCTGGGTTGGATTTGTCCTGCTTTTTGTGTACAGGACATACCTGGGCAATTTTCCACATAGCCGGGTAGATGCCAGTGTTGTAGCTGTACTGGAACAGCTTGGCTAGGGGCGCGGCAAGTTCTGGAGTACAAGTCTTCAGTACTATTGCTGGAATGCTGTCAGGGCCCATAGACTTTGCAGTATCCAGTGCCTTTAGCCATTTCTTGATATCACATGGAGTGAATTGAATTGGCTGAAGACTGGCACCTGTGACGTTGGGGACCTCCAGAGGAGGCTGATATCCACACCTAGAGCTTCTGGATTTTTGCTTGCTTTTTCTTTGGGTTTTGCTGCCTCTTTAGTTTCTGTGGCTGTTTATTAGATAAGAATTCATGCTCTTTATAGTTATTAATGGTTTCTGTATCAGGCTAAACTCTTCCTTTCCTCACCTTCCCCGATCCTCTGTCATGTTACTCATTAACAGATCTACCCAGTTTACTGTGGACAGTCTCTGTCTCATCCCATTACATTCAGTCTCACCTAAAGTTAGAATCTTAGTTACTGTTTCACCTTTTTCTCAATCAAACACCACGTTGAATTCAATCCCAGTGTGACAGCTCAATTTACCCTTTCCACAAAAATTCTGGCTTAGCCCATTTCAGGTGGAGCCTGTTTCAATAGTGCAGCTCCTCCCTGTTCCAATTCTGGTCCCAGTATCCCATGAAATGTGCCTCCGGTTCCACCCCATCCTTCAGCAACATGTTCACTTCCCTCACCTAGCTCTCCCACTGACACTGCACATAGTTCACCCAACAATTCAGAGACACCAACACTTACATCCTGTCTGTTTATTTAGTCTCCAGTTTGTTGGGATTCCCAAAAAGCTCCTCTTGCCGAATCTTCCTGATGCTGTTGGTCCCAATGTGGATCAGAATAATGGGATCCACCCCCATCCTCTTCAATATCTTTCTGACCTGCTTTGAGATGCCTCATCACCTGACAAACCCAGTGCGAGCCTCAATGCAACTAATACAGGATGGAATACCCAGAGAGCTGGTGCAGAGACGATGGGCTGAATGGCCTCCTTCTATACTGTAGTAATTCTGTGACAGTGTGAGATGTAACGTGTGTGTGGATGTGATGTGAGGTTCAGCTCATTTTCTCCACTGTTGCAGGGCCACATTTTGTTGCTGTCAACAATAAGAATGAGATTCTGGTGACGGATTTCCACAATCACTCAGTGAAGGTGAGTCCATGTTTGACTTCTGCATGTTCCCCGAATCCCCGCTTTCCACCCTAACTCTGAGAAACAGACTGAGCTCCCGCCAGGGGCGGGGGGGTGCTCAGGCTGTGGCCCCAGGGCTGGCCTCTCCAGCCAGATTTCGGCTGGTTGGGTTGGGACAGCCTGTCCTGGATTTGGCTAATTGTTGGGTGGGAGGCTGAGGGCTGTGACTGACATTCTGGTGACCTTCCCAGGTATATAACTCGGATGGTGAGTTCCTCTTCAAGTTTGGATCTCATGGCGAGGGGAACGGACAGTTCAACGCTCCGACAGGAGTGGCTGTCGACACCAATGGGAACATCATCGTCGCTGACTGGGGCAACAGCAGGATACAGGTGAGAATGTTGGAAAAACGGGATTTACTCTGAATCTAGCCCCGTGTCATACCTGTCCTGGGAGTGTTTGATGGGGACAGTGTAGAGGGAGCTTTACTCTGTATCCAACCCTGTGCTGTACCTGTCCTGGGAGTGTTTGATGGGGACGGTGTACAGGGAGCTTTACTCTGTATCTAACCCCGTGCTGTACCTGTCCTGGAACTGTTTGATGGGGACAGTGTACAGGGAGCTTTACTCTGTATCTAACCCCGTGCTGTACCTGTCCTGGGAGTGTTTGATGGGGACAGTGTAGAGGGAGCTTTACTCTGTATCTAACCCCGTGCTGTACCTGTCCTGGGAGTGTTTGATGGGGACGGTGTACAGGGAGCTTTACTCTGTATCTAACCCCGTGCTGTACCTGTCCTGGGAGTGTTTGATGGGGACAGTGTAGAGGGAGCTTTACTCTGTATCTAACCCCGTGCTGTACCTGTCCTGGGAGTGTTTGATGGGGCCAGTGTAGAGGGAGCTTTACTCTGTATCTAACCCCGTGCTGTACCTGTCCTGGGAGTGTTTGATGGGGACGGTGTAGAGGGAGCTTTACTCTGTATCTAACCCCGTGCTGTACCTGTCCTGGGAGTGTTTGATGGGGACAGTGTAGAGGGAGCTTTACTCTGTATCTAACCCCGTGCTGTACCTGTCCTGGGACTGTTGAAGGGGACAGTGTAGAGGGAGATTTACTCTGTATCTAACCCCGTGCTGTACCTGTCCTGGGAGTGTTTGATGGGGACAGTGTAGAGAGAGATTTACTCTGTATCTAACCCCGTGCTGTACCTGTCCTGGGTAGTGTTTGATGGGGATGGTGTAGAGGGAGCTTTACTCTGTATCTAACCCCGTGCTGTACCTGTCCTGGGAGTGTTTGATGGGGACGGTGTAGAGGGAGCTTTACTCTGTATCTAACCCCGTGCTGTACCTGTATTGGGAGTGTTTGATGAGGACAATGTAGAGGGAGCTTTACTCTGTATCTAACCCCGTGCTGTACCTGTCCTGGGAGTGTTTGATGGGGACGGTGTAGAGGGAGATTTACTCTGTATCTAACCCCGTGCTGTACCTGTCCTGGGAGTGTTTGATGGGGACAGTGTAGAGGGAGCTTTACTCTGTATCTAACCCCGTGCTGTACCTGTCCTGGGAGTGTTTGATGGGGACAGTGTAGAGGGAGCTTTACTCTGTATCTAACCCCGTGCTGTACCTGTCCTGGGAGTGTTTGATGGGGACAGTGTAGAGGGAGCTTTACTCTGTATCTAACCCCGTGCTGTACCTGTCCTGGGACTGTTGAAGGGGACAGTGTAGAGGGAGATTTACTCTGTATCTAACCCCGTGCTGTACCTGTCCTGGGAGTGTTTGATGGGGACAGTGTAGAGAAAGATTTACTCTGTATCTAACCCCGTGCTGTACCTGTCCTGGGAGTGTTTGATGGGGACGGTGTAGAGGGAGATTTACTCTGTATCTAACCCCGTGCTGTACCTGTCCTGGGAGTGTTTGATGGGGACAGTGTAGAGGGAGATTTACTCTGTATCTAACCCCGTGCTGTACCTGTCCTGGGAGTGTTTGATGGGGACAGAGTAGAGGGAGATTTACTCTGTGTCTAACCCTGTGCTGTACCTGTCCTGGGAGTGTTTGATGGGTACAGTGTAGAGGGAGCTTTACTCTGTATCTAACCCTGTGCTGTACCTGTCCTGGGAGTGTTTGATGGGGATGGTGTAGAGAGTTGAGCTGTTGCATTATCTGCAGGTTTCCTATGTGGACATCCAACCTTGTCTCTGACCTCCTCTCTCTTCCTCTCTCTCTCTGTTTGTGCCTATCTCTCTCTCTCTCTCTCTCTCTCCAGGTGTTTGACAGCTCAGGATCTTTTCTCTCCTACATTAACACCTCCGCTGATCCCCTGTATGGACCCCAAGGTCTGGCATTGACGTCAGATGGACATGTAGCTGTGGCAGACTCAGGAAATCACTGCTTCAAGATTTACCGCTACTTGCAGTGAAGGAAGGTTCCAGAACTCCGCCGGAGGATCAATGGAATCGCTTTATTTCCTGTGCAATTGCGTCCAGTGAAGGACAAGTGATGCTTTTGGGTTTGTGTTTTTGTTGTAAATACAGAGAGAAGCAACGTCCAATCGAGGCCCAAGGTCAGAGTTCACCAAGGAGTGTCCGCACTCCCATTGGCCAGAAACAGACTGACTCAGCACCATAGCTGGATAAATGGGCCCAGCCAAGGAATCCAGCCTCTGATAAACCAGGATCCCTCTCAAGTGAAGATTGGACCCTCTGAGTGGAAAATGGACCAATTATAATCCTGCATGTCACCATCGTGCTGACTCACAGAACCTCAGCCCTGTCTCCACTGGGGCTAAACTGGTAACAGTGGTAAGGGCAGATGAGAGTCTAGTGTGGGACCCGTACCCTAGTGAGAGTCATTGTGTGTGGGACCCGTACCCCAGTGAGAGTCATTGTGTGTGGGACCCATACCCCAGTGAGAGTCATTGTGTGTGGGACCTGTACCCCAGTGAGAGTCAGTGTGTGTGGGACCTGTACTCCAGTGAGAGTCAGTGTGTGTGGGACCCATACCCCAGTGAGATTCAGTGTGTGTGGGACCTGTACCCCAGTGAGAGTCAGTGTGTCTGTGACCCGTACCCCAGTGAGAGTCAGTGTGTGTGTGTGACCCGTACCCCAGTGAGAGTCAGTGTGTGTGGGACCTGTACCCCAGTGAGAGTCAGTGTGTGTGGGACCCGTACCCCAGTGAGAGTCAGTGTGTGTGTGGGACCCGTACCTCAGTGAGAGTCAGTGTGTGTGGGACCCGTACCCCAGTGAGAGTCAGTGTGTGTGGGACCCGTACCCCAGTGAGAGTCAGTGTGTGTGGGACCCGTACCCCAGTGAGATGTCAGTGTGTGTGGGACCCGTACCCCAGTGAGAGTCTAGTGTGGGACCCGTACCCCAGTGAGAGTCAGTGTGTGTGGGACCCGTACTCCAGTGAGAGTCAGTGTGTGTGGGACCTGTACCCCAGTGAGAGTCAGTGTGTGTGGGACCCGTACCCCAGTGAGAGTCAGTGTGTGTGGGACCCGTACTCCAGTGAGAGTCAGTGTGTGTGGGACCCGTACTCCAGTGAGAGTCAGTGTGTGTGGGACCCGTACCCCAGTGAGAGTCAGTGTGTGTGGGACCCGTACCCCAGTGAGAGTCAGTGTGTGTGGGACCCGTACCCCAGTGAGAGTCAGTGTGTGTGGGACCCGTACCCCAGTGAGATGTCAGTGTGTGTGGGACCCGTACCCCAGTGAGAGTCAGTGTGTGTGGGACCCATACCCCATTGAGAGTCAGTGTGTGTGGGACCCGTACCCCAGTGAGATGTCAGTGTGTGTGGGACCCGTACCCCAGTGAGATGTCAGTGTGTGTGGGACCCGTACCCCAGTGAGAGTCAGTGTGTGTGGGACCCGTAACCCAGTGAGAGTCACTGTGTGTGGGACCCGTACTCCAGTGAGAGTCACTGTGTGTGGGACCCGTACTCCAGTGAGAGTCAGTGTGTGTGGGACCCGTACCCCATTGAGAGTCAGTGTGTGTGGGACCCGTACCCCAGTGAGAGTCAGTGTGTGTGGGACCCGTACCCCAGTGAGAGTCAGTGTGTGTGGGACCCGTACCCCATTGAGAGTCAGTGTGTGTGGGACCCGTACCCCATTGAGAGTCAGTGTGTGTGGGACCCGTACCCCAGTGAGAGTCAGTGTGTGTGGGACCCGTACCCCATTGAGAGTCAGTGTGTGTGGGACCCGTACCCCATTGAGAGTCAGTGTGTGTGGGACCCGTACCCCAGTGAGAGTCAGTGTGTGTGGGATCCGTACCCCAGTGAGAGTCAGTGTGTGTGGGACCCGTACCCCAGTGAGAGTCAGTGTGTGTGGGACCCGTACCCCAGTGAGAGTCAGTGTGTGTGGGACCCGTACCCCAGTGAGAGTCAGTGTGTGTGGGACCCGTACCCCAGTGAGAGTCAGTGTGTGTGGGACCCAAATCTCTGGGGTGGATTCTGTGTGCTTGGTTCTGTGATTTGGTATGTTTTGTTACAGGATTCAATGCTTTAAAAAGGCATTCACTGCATTAGGTGATTATATTCTGCACAGGGGCAGATATTTATATGTAGAAAATAAACATACGAACATTAGAAATAGGAGCAGAAAGAGGCTGTTTGGCCCCTCGATGCCTGCTTCACCATAGCTGATCGGTTTGTGCTACTTGCACATTCCCGTCTACCCCTGATAACCTTTGATTCCCTTAGTAAACAAGAAGCCTTCTACCTCTGCCTTAAAATTATTCAATGATGATTGACATTTTGATGTCCTCCCAGTCACTAAAATGCACCTTGAGTTAAATATTGATACAAGATTGAGGTTGCAAAACTTTTCTGCACAAGGGTATAATCCAGGGACAGTACCGAGGAAGTGCCGCACTGTCAGAGGGTCAGTACTGAGGGAGTGCCGCACTGTCAGAGGGTCAGTACTGAGGGAGTGCTGCACTGTCAGAGGGTCAGTACTGAGGGAGTGCTGCAGTATCAGAGGGTCAGTACTGAGGGAGTGCTGCACTGTCAGAGGGTCAGTACTGAGGGAGTGCCGCACTGTCAGAGGGTCAGTACTGAGGGAGTGCTGCACTGTCAGAGGGTCAGTACTGAGGGAGTGCTGCAGTATCAGAGGGTCAGTACTGAGGGAGTGCTGCACTGTCAGAGGGTCAGTACTGAGGGAGTGCTGCACTGTCAGAGGGTCAGTACTGAGGGAGTGCTGCACTGTCAGAGGGTCAGTACTGAGGGAGTGCTGCAGTATCAGAGGGTCAGTACTGAGGGAGTGCTGCACTGTCAGAGGGTCAGTACTGAGGGAGTGCTGCAGTATCAGAGGCGTAGTACTGAGGGAGTGCTGCACTGTCAGAGGGTCAGTACTGAGTGCTGCAGTATCAGAGGGTCAGTACTGAGGGAGTGCTGCACTGTCAGAGGGTCAGTACTGAGGGAGTGCTGCACTGTCAGAGGGTCAGTACTGAGGGCGTCCGCACTGTCAGAGGGTCAGTACTGAGCTGCTGCACTGTCAAGGGTCAGTACTGATGCTGCACTGTCAAGGTCAGACTGAGGAGCTCACTGTCAAGTCATAGAGGGAGTGTTGCACTGTCAGAGGGTCAGTACTGAGGAGTGGCACTGTCAGAGGGTCAGTACTGAGGGTGCTGCCCTGACAGAGTCAGTACTGAGTGCTGCACTGTCAGAAGGTCAGCACTGAGGAGTGCTGCACTGTCAGAAGGTCAGTACTGAGGGAGTGCTGCACTGTCAGAGGGTCAGTACTGAGGGAGTGCTGCACTGTCAGATGGTCAGTACTGAGGGTGTCTGCACTGTTGAGGGTCAGTACTGAGGGAGTGCTGCACTGTCGGAGGGTCAGTACTGAGGAATGCTGCACTGTCAGAGGGTCAGTACTGAGGGAGTGCTGCACTGTTGAGGGTCAGTACTGAGGGAGTGCTGCACTGTTGGAGGGTCAGTACTGAGGGAGTGCCGCACTGTCAGAGGGTCAGTACTGAGGGAGTGCTGCACTGTCAGAGGGTCAGTACTGAGGGAATGCTGCATTGTCAGAGGGTCAGTACTGAGGGAGTGCTGCACTGTCGAGGGTCAGTACTGAGGGAGTGCCACACTGTCAGAGGGTCAGTACTGAGGGAGTGCCGCACCGTCGAGGGTCAGTACTGAGGGAGTGCCGCACCGTCGGAGGGTCAGTACTGAGGGAGTGCTGCACTGTCAGAGGGTCAGTACTGAGGGAGTGCTGCATTGTCAGAGGGACAGTACTGAGGAATGCTGCACTGTCAGAGGGTCAGTACTGAGGGAGTGCTGCACTGTTGGAGGGTCAGTACTGAGGGAGTGCTGCACTGTTGAGGGTCAGTACTGTGGGAGTGCAGCACTGTCAGAGGGTCAGTACTGAGGGAGTACTGCACTATTGGTCTTAAGTTCATTCAGTCAAGATCAGGGATTTTTCATCATATTTGATGCTGTTATTTGAACTCAAATCTTGGGGACAGTTTGCAGGAAAACTCTAAGCACATCGATTCCCAGGAATGCGGGTTTAGACTGAAAGGGTTAGTAATGAGCCAGACCGAACAGTGGTCCGTGGAGTGAATTGGGAGGTCGAGGAGGTTGAATAGCCGGAATTAATATTAATATGCTCTGAATGTATCTACTGCTGTGCATGGGATCTCAGTGTTTGTACGTGTGGTGGATAATGCTGAACATTGGTGATAAAATTGGTGATAAATTAGTTTCAGGATTCGCATCATTTCCACCTATTGACCCCACACGGGTCTGCAGGGCGCAGTCCAGTGCAATCTCTCGCCAGCAACTCCCTACCCCCAACTCTACCCCCCAACCCAACCACCAAACCCTACCCCCAACCATACTCCCAGCCCTCAACCATACCCCCAACCTTATTGCCAACTCTACCCCCAACCCAACCACTAACCCCAACCCCCAACCCCCAACCATACTCCCAACCCCCAACCATACTCCCAACCCCCAACCCAACCACCAACCCATACCCCCAACCATACCCCCAACCCAACCACCAACCCCTACCCCCCAACCATACTCCCAACCCCAACCATACTCCCAACCCTACCCCCAACCCCACCCCCAACCCAACCACCAACCCATACCCCCAACCATACTCCCAACCCCCCAACCATACCCCCCAACCCCCAACCATACCCCCAACCCCCAATCATACCCCCAACCCCCAATCATACCCCCAACCCCCCAACCATACCCCCAACCATACTCCCAACCCCCAACCATACTCCCACCCCCAACCATACTCCCAACCCCCAACCTACTCCCCAACCCCCAACCATACTCCCAACCCCCAACCATACTCCCAACCCCAACCATACTCCCACCTACCCCTCCAACCATACTCCCTACCCCAACCAATCCCCAACCCCCAACCATACTCCCATACCCCCAACCCAAACCACCAACCCCTACCCCAACCCCCAACCATACTCCCAACCCCCAACCATACTCCCAACCCCCAACCATACCCCCAACCTTATTGCCAACTCTACCCCCAACCCAACCACCAACCCCTACCCCC
>JANJGN010002903.1:0-56288 GCA_026770705.1 Isurus oxyrinchus
GCACTCCCCTCACTCTCTCTCGCTCTGCACTCCCCTCTCTGTTTCTCGCTCTGCACTCCCCGCTCTCTCTCTCTCGCTCTGCACTCCGCTCTCTCTCTCTTGCTCTGCACTCCCCTCTCTCTCTCTCGCTCTGCACTCCCCTCTCTGTTTCTCGCTCTGCACTCCCCTCTCTCTCTCTCTCGCTCTGCACTCCGCTCTCTCTCTCTTGCTCTGCACTCCCCTCTCTCTCTCTCGCTCTGCACTCCCCTCTGTTTCTCGCTCTGCACTCCCCTCTCTCTCTCTCTCGCTCTGCACTCCCCTCACTCTCTCTGGCTCTGCACTCCCATCTCTCTCTCTCGCTCTGCACTCCCCTCTCTCTCTCTCTCGCTCTGCACTCCCCTCTCTGTCTCTCGCTCTGCACTCCCCTCTCTCTCTCTCTTGCTCTGCACTCCCCTCTCTCTCTCTCGCTCTGCACTCCCCTCACTATCTCTGGCTCTGCACTCCCCTCTCTCCCTCTCGCTCTGCACTCCCCTCTCTCTCTGCACTCCCCCTCTCTCTCTCTCGCTCTGCACTCCCCTCTCTCTCTGCACTCCCCTCTCTCTCTCTCGCTCTGCACTCCCCTCTCTCTCTCTCGCTCTGCACTCCCCTCTCTCTCTCTCGCTCTGCACTCCCCTCTCTCTCTCTCGCTCTGCACTCCCTTCTCTCTCTCTCTCGCTCTGCACTCCCCTCTCTCTCTCTGCAATCCCCTCTCTCTCTCTGCACTACTCTCTCTCTCTCTCTGCACCTCTGCATCTCTCTCTCTCTCTCTGCACCTCTGCGTCTCTCTCTCTCTGCACCTCTGCGTCTCCCTCTCTCTGCACCTCTGCGTCTCTCTCTCTCTGCACCTCTGCGTCTCTCTCTCTCTGCACCTCTGCGTCTCTCTCTCTCTGCACCTCTGTGTCTCTCTCTCTCTGCATCTCTGCGTCCCTCTCTCTCTGCACCTCTGCGTCTCTCTCTCTGCACCTCTGCGTCTCTCTCTCTCTGCACCTCTGCGTCTCTCTCCTCTCTGCACCTCTGCGTCTCTCTCTCTCTGCACCTCTGCGTCTCTCTCTCTCTGCACCTCTGCGTCTCTCTCTCTCTGCACCTCTGCGTCTCTCTCTTCTCTGCAAATCTGCGTCTCTCTCTCTCTGCACCTCTGCGTCTCTCTCTCTCTGCAAATCTGCGTCTCTCTCTCTCTCTGCACCTCTGCGTCTCTCTCTCTCTCTCGCTCTGCACACCCCTCTCTCTCTCGCTCTGCACTCCCCTCTCTCTCTCTCTGCACTCCCCTCTCTCTCTCTCGCTCTGCACTCCCCTCCCTCTCTCTCGCTCTGCACTCCCCTCTCTGTCTCTCGCTCTGCACTCCCCTCTCTCTCTCTTTCGCTCTGCACTCCCCTCTCTCTCTCTGGCTCTGCACTCCCCTCTCTCTCTCTCGCTCTGCACTCCCCTCTCTCTCTCTCGCTCTGCACTCCCCTCTCTCTCTCTCGCTCCTGCACTCCCCTCTCTGTCTCTCGCTCTGCACTCCCCTCTCTCTCTCTCGCTCTGCACTCCCCACTCTCTCTCTCTCGCTCTGCAATCACCTCTCTCTCTCTGGCTCTGCACTCCCCCTCTCTCTCTCTGGCTCTGCACTCCCCCTCTCTCTCTCTCGCTCTGCACTCCCTCTCTCTCGCTCGCTCTGCACTCCCCTCTCTCTCTCTCGCTCTGCAATCCCCTCTCTGTCTCTCGCTCTGCACTCCCCTCTCTGTCTCTCGCTCTGCACTCCCCTCTCTGTCTCTCGCTCTGCACTCCCCTCTCTCTCTCTCGCTCTGCAATCACCACTCTCTGTCTCTCGCTCTGCACTCCCCACTCTCTCTCTCTCGCTCTGCAATTACCTCTCTCTCTCTCTGGCTCTGCACTCCCCTCTCTCTCTCTGGCTCTGCACTCCCCTCTCTCTCTGCAATCCCCCCTCTCTCTCTCGCTCTGCACTCCCCTCTCTCTCTCTCGCTCTGCAATCCCCTCTCTCTCTCTCTCGCTCTGCAATCCCCTCTCACTCTCTCTCGCTCTGCACTCCCCTCTCTGTCTCTCGCTCTGCACTCCCCTCTCTGTCTCTCGCTCTGCACTCCCCTCTCTGTCTCTCGCTCTGCACTCCCCTCTCTGTCTCTCGCTCTGCACTCCCCTCTCTGTCTCTCGCTCTGCACTCCCCTCTCTGTCTCTCGCTCTGCACTCCCCTCTCTCTCTCTTTCGCTCTGCACTCCCCTCTCTCTCTCTGGCTCTGCACTCCCCTCTCTCTCTCTCGCTCTGCACTTCCCTCTCTCTCTCTTGCTATGCACTCCCCTCTCTGTCTCTCGCTCTGCAATCCCCTCTCTCTCTCTCGCTCTGCACTCCCCTCTCTCTCTCGCTCTGCACACCCCTCTCTCTCTCTCTCTCGCTCTGCACTCCCCTCTCTCTCTCTCGCTCTGCACTCCCCTCTCTCTCTCTCGTTCTGCACTCCCCTCTCTCTCTCTCGCTCTGCAATCCCCTCTCTCTCTCTCTTGCTCTGCAATCCCCTCTCTCTGTCTCTCGCTCTGCACTCCCCTCTCTGTCTCTCGCTCTGCACTCCCCTCTCTGTCTCTCGCTCTGCACTCCCCTCTCTGTCTCTCGCTCTGACACTCCCCTCTCTCTCTCTTTCGCTCTGGACTCCCCTCTCTCTCTCTGGCTCTGCACTCCCCTCTCTCTCTCTCGCTCTGCAACTCCCCTCTCTCTCTGCAATCCCCCCCTCTCTCTCTCGCTCTGCAATCCCCTCTCTCTCTCTCTCGCTCTGCACTTCCCTCTCTCTTTCTTGCTATGCACTCCCCTCTCTGTCTCTCGCTCTGCAATCCCCTCTCTCTCTCTCTCGCTCTGCACTCCCCTCTCTCTCTCGCTCTGCACACCCCTCTCTCTCTCTCTCTCGCTCTGCACTCCCCTCTCTCTCTCTCGCTCTGCACTCCCCTCTCTCTCTCTCGTTCTGCACTCCCCTCTCTCTCTCTCGCTCTGCACTCCCCTCTCTCTCTCTCTCTCGCTCTGCACTCCGCTCTCTCTCTCTTGCTCTGCACTCCCCTCTCACTCTCTCGCTCTGCACTCCCCTCTCTGTTTCTCGCTCTGCACTCCCCTCTCTCTCTCTCTCTCGCTCTGCACTCCCCTCACTCTCTCTCGCTCTGCACTCCCCTCTCTGTTTTCTCACTCTGCACTCCCTCTCTCTCTCTCTCGCTCTGCACTCCGCTCTCTCTCTCTTGCTCTGCACTCCCTCTCTCTCTCGCTCTGCACTCCCCTCTCTCTCTCTCGCTCTGCACTCCCCTCTCTGTTTTCTCGCTCTGCACTCCCCTCTCTCTCTCTCTCGCTCTGCACTCCGCTCTCTCTCTCTTGCTCTGCACTCCCCTCTCTCTCTCGCTCTGCACTCCCCTCTGTATCTCGCTCTGCACTCCCCTCTCTCCTCTCTCTCGCTCTGCACTCCCCTCACTCTCTCTGGCTCTGCACTCCCATCTCTCTCTCATCGCTCTGCACTCCCCTCTCTCTCTCTCTCGCTCTGCACTCCCCTCTCTGTCTCTCGCTCTGCACTCCCCTCTCTGTCTCTCGCTCTGCACTCCCCTCTCTCTCTCTCTTGCTCTGCACTCCCCTCTCTCCCTCTCGCTCTGCACTCCCCTCTCTCTCTGCACTCCCCTCTCTCTCTCTCGCTCTGCACTCCCATCTCTCTCTGCACTCCCCTCTCTCTCTCTCACTCTGCACTCCCCTCTCTCTCTCTCGCTCTGCACTCCCCTCTCTCTCTCTCGCTCTGCACTCCCCTCTCTCTCTCTGCAATCCCCTCTCTCTCTCTGCACTACTCTCTCTCTCTGCACCTCTGCATCTCTCTCTCTCTCTGCACCTCTGCGTCTCTCTCTCTCTGCACCTCTGCGTCTCCCTCTCTCTGCACCTCTGCGTCTCTCTCTCTCTGCACCTCTGCGTCTCTCTCTCTCTGCACCTCTGCGTCTCTCTCTCTCTGCACCTCTGCGTCTCTCTCTCTCTGCACCTCTGCGTCTCTCTCTCTCTGCACCTCTGCGTCTCTCTCTCTCTGCACCTCTGCGTCTCTCTCTCTCTGCACCTCTGCGTTTCTCTCTCTCTGCACCTCTGCGTCTCACTCTCTCTGCACCTCTGCGTCTCTCTCTCTGCAAATCTGCGTCTCTCTCTCTGCAAATCTGTGTCTCTCTCTCTCTGCACCTCTGCGTCTCTCTCTCTCTGCAAATCTGCGTCTCTCTCTCTCTGCACCTCTGCGTCTCTCTCTCTCTGCACCTCTGCGTCTCTCTCTCTCTGCACCTCTGCGTCTCTCTCTCTCTGCACCTCTGCGTCTCTCTCTCTCTGCACCTCTGCGTCTCTCTCTCTGCAAATCTGCGTCTCTCTCTCTGCAAATCTGTGTCTCTCTCTCGCTGCACCTCTGCGTCTCTCTCTCTCTGCACCTCGGCGTCTCTCTCTCTCTACAAATCTGCGTCTCTCTCTGCACCTCTGCGTCTCTCTCTCTCTGCAAATCTGCGTCTCTCTCTCTCTGCACCTCTGCGTCTCTCTCTCTCTGCACCTCTGCGTCTCTCTCTCTCTCTGCACCTCTGCGTCTCTCTCTCTCTGCACCTCTGCGTCTCTCTCTCTCTGCACCTCTGCGTCTCTCTCTCTCTGCACCTCTGCGTCTCTCTCTCTCTGCACCTCTGCGTCTCTCTCTCTCTGCACCTCTGCGTCTCTCTCTCTCTGCACCTCTGCGTCTCTCTCTCTCTGCACCTCTGCGTCTCTCTCTCTCTGCACCTCTGCGTCTCTCTCTCTCTGCACCTCTGCGTCCCTCTCTCTCTGCACCTCTGCATCTCTCTCTCTCTGCACCTCTGCGTCTCTCTCTCTCTGCACCTCTGCGTCTCTCTCTCTGCACCTCTGCGTCTCTCTCTCTCTTCACCTCTGCGTCTCTCTCTCTGCACCTCTGCGTCTCTCTCTCTCTGCACCTCTGCGTCTCTCTCTCTGCACCTCTGCGTCTCTCTCTCTGCACCTCTGCGTCTCTCTCTCTCTGCACCTCTGCGTCTCTCTCTCTGCACCTCTGCGTCTCTCTCTCTCTGCACCTCTGCGTCTCTCTCTCTGCACCTCTGCGTCTCTCTCTCTCTGCACCTCTGCGTCTCTCTCTCTGCACCTCTGCGTCTCTCTCTCTCTGCACCTCTGCGTCTCTCTCTCTGCACCTCTGCGTCTCTCTCTCTCTGCACCTCTGCGTCTCTCTCTCTCTGCACCTCTGCGTCTCTCTCTCTGCACCTCTGCGTCTCTCTCTCTCTGCACCTCTGCGTCCCTCTCTCTCTGCACCTCTGCGTCTCTCTCTCTCTGCACCTCTGCGTCTCTCTCTCTCTGCACCTCTGCGTCTCTCTCTCTCTGCACCTCTGCGTCTCTCTCTCTCTGCACCTCTGCGTCTCTCTCTCTCTGCACCGCTGCGTCTCTCTCTCTCTGCACCGCTGCGTCTCTCTCTCTCTGCACCTCTGCGTCTCACTCTCTCTGCACCTCTGCGTCTCTCTCTCTCTGCACCTCTGCGTCTCTCTCTCTCTGCACCTCTGCGTCTCTCTCTCTCTGCACCTCTGCGTCTCTCTCTCTCTGCACCTCTGCTTCTCTCTCTCTCTGCACATCTGCGTCCCTCTCTCTCTGCAAATCTGCGTCTCTCTCTCTGCCTCTGCCTCTCTTCTTCTCTATCAATCTCTGGCCCTCTCTCTTTGCCTATCCCTCTCTTTCCCTATTGCTCTATCTATCACAACTTCGATCCCTCTCTCTCTCTCTCTCCATCTCGATCCCTCTCTCTCTCCATCTCGATCCCTCTCTATCACCCTTCCTCTCTCTCTCTATCTCTCCCTCCCCCTCCCTCGCTCCCTCTTTCCCTCTCTCCCTCTCTCTCTCTGTCCCTCCCCTTCTCTCTCTCTCCCTCCCCCCACGTCTCTGTCCCTGCCCCCGTCTCTCTAACCCTCCCTGTACCTCCCTATACCTCCCTCCCTCTCCCTATCCCTCCCTCCCTATCCCTCCATCCCTCTCCCTAACCCTCCCTCCCTCTCCCTAACCCTCCCTCCCTCTCCCTAGCCCTCCCTCTCTATCCCTATCCAACCGTCTCTATCCCTGTCCCTCCCTCTCTATCCCTGTCCCTCCCTCTCTATCCCTGTCCCTCCCTCTCTATCCCTGTCCCTCCCTCTCTATCCCTGTCCCTCCCTCTCTATCCCTGTCCCTCCCTCTCTATCCCTGTCCCTCCCTCTCTATCCCTGTCCCTCCCTCTCTATCCCTGTCCCTCCCTCTCTATCCCTGTCCCTCCCTCTCTATCCCTGTCCCTCCCTCTCTATCCCTGTCCCTCCCTCTCTATCCCTGTCCCTCCCTCTCTATCCCTGTCCCTCCCTCTTATCCCTGTCCCTCCCTCTCTATCCCTGTCCCTCCCTCTCTATCCCTGTCCCTCCCTCTCTATCCCTGTCCCTCCCTCTCTATCCCTGTCCCTCCCTCTCCCTATCCCTGTCCCTCCCTCTCCCTATCCCTGTCCCTCCCTCTCTATCCCTGTCCCTCCCTCTCCCTATCCCTGTCCCTCCCTCTCTATCCCTGTCCCTCCCTCTCTATCCCTGTCCCTCCCTCTCTATCCCTGTCCCTCCCTCTCTATCCCTGTCCCTCCCTCTCTATCGCTATCTCCCTCCTCCCTATCCCTCCCTCCCTCTCCCTATCCCTCCTTCCCTCTCCCTAACCCTCCCTCCCTCTCCCTATCCCTCCCTCTCTATCCCTATCCAACGGTCTCTAACCCTATCCAACCGTCTCTATCCCTAACTAACCATCTCTATCCCTATCCCTCCCTCTCTATCCCTATCCCTCGCTCTATATCCCTATCCCTCCCTCTCTATCGCTATCTCCCTCCTCCCTATCCCTCCCCTCTATCCCTCCCTATCCCTCCCTCTCTCAGTGCCAGGAGAGGGCTCACTCAAACCCCCTCCCTCCCATACCCCATCCCTCTCACAACCGGCCACTCCCAAACTCAACCCCCCCAACACCCAACCCCAAGGAATTCTCTCCGACCCGACAGACCTGGAATTTTGCAAGGTTCTTTTGCTGGACAAGTCACACCCGGAGGCCTCGAGTTTTAACCTCGTCACTGCCTCAACACTGAAAATAGCTGCCGGAAGCAAGTCCTGCTCACTAGGCCCGGTCCTCACCGGGGACAGCGGGTAGAGACTCAGTCTCCCCAAGAGCCAATCCTCCTCCCCAGTCTGTTCAGGGCTTGATGGTATGAGAGAAAAACAGTCACCAGAGACAACAATCGAACCTGACAAAACATTTGAGCAGAATGTAGCTGTCCAGCTTTATTTTCAAAAAGCATTGTCTTCCAAATCTTTGTGTAAAATGGCAGAGAACCACCCTAACTCTCCATCAAAGACCCTCCCTCTAAACCCCTAACTCTCCATCGAAGACCCTCCCTCTAATCCCCTAACTCTCCCATCGAAGACCCTCCCTCTAATCCCCTAACTCTCCCATCGAAGACCCTCCCTCTAATCCCCTAACTCTCCCATCGAAGATCCTCCCTCTAATCCCCAACTCTCCATCGAAGACCCTCCCTCCAATCCCCTAACTCCCTCATCGAAGACCATCGCTCTGATCCTTTAACTCTCCCATCAAAGACCCTCCCTCTAATTCCCTAAATCTCCCAAAGACCCTCCCTCTAATCCCCTAAGTCTCACAAAGACCCACCCCTTAATCCTCTAACTCTCCCATCGAAGACCCTCCGTCTAATCCCACAAATCTCCAATTGAAGGCCCTCCCTCCAATCCCCTAACTCACCCAACAAAGACTCTCCCTCTAATCCCTAACTCTCCCATCAAAGACCCTCCCTCTAACCCCCTAACACTCCATCAAAGACCCTCCCTCTAAACCCTTAACTCTCCATCGAAGACCCTCCCTCTAAACCCCTAACTCTCCAGCGAAGACCCTCCCTCTAATCCCCTAACTCTCCAGCGAAGACCCTCCCTCTAATCCCCTAACTCCCTCATTGAAGACCATCACTCTGATCCTTTAACTCTCCCATCAAAGACCCTCCCTCTAATTCCCTAAATCTTCCAAAGACCCTCCCTCTAATCCCCTAACTCTCCCAAAGACCCTCCCTCTAATCCCCTAACTCTCCCATTGAAGACTCTCCCTCCAATCCCCTAATTCGCCCATCGAAGACTCTCCCTCTAATCCCCTAACACTCCCATCGAAGACCCTCCCTCTAATCCCTAACTCTCCCTTCAAAGACCCTCCCTCTAATTCCCTAACTCTCCCAAAGACCCTCCCTCTAATCCCCTAACCCTCCCAAAGACCAACGCCCTAATCCTCTAACTCTCCCATCGAAGACCCTCCGTCGAATTCCCTAAATCTCCCATCAAGACCCTCCCTCTAATCCCCTAACTCTCCCAAAGATGCACGCCATAATCCCCTAACTCTCCCATTGAAGACCCACCATCTAATCCCACAACTCTCCCATTGAAGACTCTCCCTCCAATCCCCTAATTCGCCCATCGAAGACTCTCCCTCTAATACCCTAACACTCCCATCGAAGACGCTCCCTCTAATCCCTAACTCTCCCTTCAAAGACCCTCCCAGTAATTCCCTAACTCCACCATCGATGACCCTCCCTCTAATCCCCAAACTCTCCCATCGAAGACACTCCCTCTAATCCCCTAAATCCCCCAATGAAGACCCGCCATCTAAACCCCTAACTCTCCCATCGAAGACGCTTCCTCTAATCTGCAAACTCTCCCATCGAAGACCCTCCCTCAAATCCCCTAACTCTCCCATCGAAGACCCTCCCTCTAATCCCCTAACTCTCCCATCGAAGACCCTCCCTCTAATCCCCTAACCCAATCATCGAAGACCCTCCATCTAATTCCCAAACTCTACTTTCGAAGACCCTCCCTCTAACTCTCCATCAAAGACCCTCCCTCTAATCCCCTAATGTGCCCATCAAAGATACTCCCTCTAATCACCTAACTCTCCCATCGAAGACCCTCCATCATATCCCTAAACTCTACAATCGGAGACCATCACTCTAATACCCTAACACGACCATCGAAGAACATCCCTCTAATCCCCTAACTCTCCCAGCGAAAACCCCCCTCTAATCATCTAACTCTCCCATCGAAGACCCTCCCTCGAATCCCCTAACTCTCCATCAAAGACCATCCCTCTAATCACCTAATGCTCCCATCGAAGACACACCGTTTAATCCCCTAACGCTCCAATTTAAGATTCTCCCTCTAATCCACTAACCCTCCCATCGGAGAACCTCCCTCATATCCCCTAACGGCCCCCTCAATGACCATCCCACTAATCCCCGAACGCTCCCAGAGAAGACCATCCCTCTAATGATCTAACGCTCCCACCGAAGACCCTCAATTCTAATCCTCTAACACTCCCATTGAAGACCCTCCTTATAATCCCCTAACACACCCATTGAATACCCTCCCTCTAATCCCCTAACACACCCATTGAAGACCCTCCCTCTAATCCCCTAACTCTCCATCGAAGACCCTCCCTCTAATCCCCTAATTCTCTCATTGAAGACAATCGCTCTAATCCCTTAACTCTACCATCACAGACCTCCCTCTAATCCCCTAACTCTCCCATCAAAGACCCTCCCTCTAATCCCCTAACTCAACGTTGAAGATCCACCCTCTAATACCCTAACTCTCCCATCGAAGACCCTCCCTCTAATCCACTAACTCTCCATCGAAGACCCTCCCTCTAATCCCCTAACTCTCCCATCAAAGACCCTCCCTCTAATCCCCTAACTCTCCCATCAAAGACACTCCCTCTTATCCCTAAACTCTACAATTGGAGACCATCACTCTAATCCCCTAACTCTCCAATCAAAGACCCTCCGTCCAGTCAGTCCCCTAACTCTCCCATCGAATACCCCACTCTAATTCCCTAACTCTCCCATCGAAGACCCTCCCTCTAATACCCTAACTCTCCATCGAGGACAATTCCTCTAATCCCCTAACTCTCCCATCGAAGACTCTCCCTCTAATCCACTAACCCTCCCATCGTAGACCGACCCTGATATCCCCTAACACTCCCATCAATGACCATCCCTCTAATCACCTAACACTCCCATCAAAGACCCTCAATTATAATCCTCTGACATTCCCATCGAAGACCCTCCCTCTAAAACCCTAACTCTCCCATCGAAGACCCTCCCTTTAATCCCCAACTCTCCCATCGAAGACCCTCCCTCTAAAACCCTAACTCACCCATCAAAGACCCTCCCTCTAATCCCCTAACTCTCCCATCGAAGACCCTCCCTTTACTCCCCTAACTCTCCATCGAAGAGCATCCCTCTAATCCCCTAACTCTCCATCGAAGACCCTCCCTCTAATCCCCTAACTCCCCCATCGAAGACCCTCCCTCTAATCCCCTAACTCTCCATTGAAGACCCTCCCACTAATCCCCTAACTCTCCATTGAAGACCCTCCATCTAATCCCCTAACTCTCCATTGAAGATATTTCCTCTAATAACCTAACACTACAATCGAAGACCATACCACTAACCCACTAACTCTCCATTGAAGACCCTCCCTCTAATCCACAAACTCCCCCTTCGAAGACCCTCCCTCTAATCCCCTAACGCTCCCATTGAAGACGCTCCATTCTAGTCCTCTAACACTCCCATCAAAGACCCTCCCTCTAATCTCCTTACTCTCCCATCGAAGGCCCTTCCTCAAATCCCCTAACTCTCCCAACGAAGACTCTCTCGCTAATCCAATAACTCTCCCATCGAAGACCCTCCCTCTAATCCCCTAACTCTCCCATCGAAGACCCTCCCTCTAATCCCCTAACTCTCCCATCGAAGACCCTCCCTCTAATCCTGTAACTCTCCAGTGAAGATCCTCCCTCTAATCCCATAACTCTCCATCGAAGACTCTCCCTCTAAACCCTTAACTATCCCATCAAAGACCATTCCTCGAATCCCCTACCGCTCCCATTGAAGACCATCACTCTAATCCCCTCATGCTCCCATCGAAGACCATCCCTCTAACCCACTAACTCTCCCATTGAAGACACTCCATGCTAATCCTCTAACACTCCCATCGAAGACCCTCCCTCTAATCCCCTAACTTTCCATCGAAGACCATCCCTCTAATCCACTAACTCTCCCAACGACGACTTTACCTCTAATCCCCTAACCCTCCCATCGTAGACCTTCCCTCTAATCCGCTAACTCTCCCATCGTAGATCCTCCCTCATATCCCCTAATGCTCCCATAAATGACCATCCCACCAATCCACTAACGCTCGCTCCAATTGAAGACCATCCCTCTAATCACCTAATGCTCCCATCGAAGACCCTCGATTCTAACCCTCTAATACTCCCTTCGAAGATACTCCCTCTAATCCGCTAATTCTCACATCGAAGACCTTCCCTCTAATCCCCTAACTCTCCATTGAATACCCTCCCTCTAATCCCCTAATGCTCCCATCGGAGACCATACCTCTAATCCCGTAAATCTCCAGTGAAGACCCTCCCTCTAATCCCCTAACGCTCCCATCGAAGACCCTCCCTCTAATCCCCTAACGCTCCCATCGAAGACCCTCCCTCTAATCCCCTAACTCTCCAGTGAAGACCCTCCCTCTAATCCCGTAACTATCCCATCAAAGACCAACCCTCGAATCCCCTAACGCTCCCATCGAAGACCATCACTCTAATCCCCTAACTCTCACATCGAAGACCCTCCCTCTAATCCCCTAACTCTCCATCAAAGACCATTCCTCTAATCACCTAACTCTCCCATCGAATAGCACCCCTCTAATGCCAAAATTCTCCCATTGAAGACAATCGCTCTAATCCCTTAACTCTACCATCACAGACCCTCCCTCTAATCCCCTAACTCTCCCATGGAAGACCCTCCCTCTAATCCTCTAACTCTCCCATGGAAGACCCTCCCTCTAATCCCCTAACTCTCCCATGGAAGACCCTCCCTCTAATCCTCTAACTCTCCCATGGAAGACCCTCCCTCTAATCCTCTAACTCTCCATTGAAGATCCTCCCTCTAATACCCTAACGCTCCCATTGAAGACCAAACATCTAATCCACTAATTCTCCACTGAAGACCCTCCCTCTAATCCCCTAACTCTCCATCGAAGACCCTCCGTCTAATACCTAAACTCTCCATCGAAGCCTCTCCCTCTAATAGCCTAACCGTCCCACTGAAGACCCTCCCTCTAGTCCCCTAACTCTCCACCAAAGACCCTCCCTCTAATCACCTAACTCTCCATCAAAGACGCTCCCTCGAATCCCCAAACTCCCCCATCGAAGACCGGCCCTCTAAACCCCTAAATCCCTCTTCGAAGACCTCACATCTAATCACCTAACTCTCCAATCGAAGTCTCTCCCTCTAATCCTCTAACTGTCCATCGAAGGCCCTCCCTCTAATTACCTAACTACCCCATCGAAGACCATCCTTCTAATCCCCTAACGCTACCATCGAAGACAATCCCTCTAATCCCCTGATGCTCCCATCGAAGACCATCCATCTCATCCCCTAACGCTCCCATTGAAGATGCTCCATTCTGTTCCTCTCACACACCCATCAAAGACCCTCCCTCTAATCCCCTAACACTCCATCAAAGACCTTCCCACTAATCCCCTGACACTCCATCAAAGACCCTCCCTGTAATCCCCTAACACTCCATCAAAGACCTTCCCACTAATCCCCTGACTCTCCATCGAAGACCATCCCTCTAATCCACTAACTCGCCCATCGAAGACAGTCCCGCTAATCCCTTAACTCTCCCATCGAAGACCCTCCCTCTAATCTCCTAAAACTCCCATCGAAGTCCCTCTCTCTAATGCCCTAACTCTCCAATGAATAACCTCCCTCTAAACCCTTTAACTCTCCCATCGAAGACCCTCCCACTAATCCCCTAACTCTCCCATCGAAGACCCTCCCTCTAATCCCCTAACTTTCCCATCAAAGACCTTCCCTCTAATCCCCTAACTCTACCATCAAAGGCCCTCCCTCTAATCCCCTAACTCTCCCATCGAATACCCCCTCTAATCCCCAAATTCTCCCATTGAAGACTATCGCTCTAATCCCCTAACTCTACCATCACAGACCCTCCCTCTAATCCCCTAACTCTCCATCGAAGACCCTCCGTCTAATACCTAAACTCTCCATCGAAGACCCTCCCTCTAATAGCCTAACCATCCCACTGAAGACCCTCCCTCTAGTCCCCTAACTCTCCACCAAAGACCCTCCCTCTAATCACCTAACTCTCCATCAAAGACGCTCCCTCTAATCCCCAAACTCCCCCATCGAAGACCAGCCCTCTAATCCCCTAGCCTTCCTATTGAAGACCCGCCCTCTAAACCCCTAAATCCCCCATCGAAGACCGCACATCTAATCACCTAACCCTCCAATCGAAGTCTCTCCCTCTAATCCTCTAACTGTCCATTGAAGGCCCTCCCTCTAATGACCTAACTACCCCATCGAAGACCATCCTTCTAATCCCCTAATGCTACCATCGAAGACCATCCCTCTAATCCCCTGATGCTCCCATCGAAGACCATCCATCTCATCCCCTAACGCTCCCATTGAAGATGCTCCATTCTGTTCCTCTAACACACCCATCAAAGACCCTCCCTCTAATCCCCTAACACTCCATCAAAGACCTTCCCACTAATCCCCTGACTCTCCATCGAAGACCCTCCCTGTAATCCCCTAACACTCCATCAAAGACCTTCCCACTAATCCCCTGACTCTCCATCGAAGACCATCCCTCTAATCCACTAACTCGCCCATCGAAGACAGTCCCGCTAATCCCTTAACTCTCCCATCGAAGACCCTCCCTCTAATCTCCTAACTCTCCCATCGAAGTCCCTCTCTCTAATGCCCTAACTCTCCAATGAATAACCTCCCTCTAAACCCTTTAACTCTCCCATCGAAGATCCTCCCTCTAATCGCATAAATCCCCCATCGAATACCCTCGCTCTAATCCCCTAACTTTCACATCGAAGACCCTTCCTCTAATCCCCTAACTCTCCCATCGAAGACCCTCCCTCTAATCCCCTAACTCTCCCATCGAAGATCCTCCCTCTAATCCCCTAACTCTCCCATGGAAGACCCTCTCTATAATCCTCTAACTCTCCATTGAAGATCCACCCTCTAATACCCTAACGCTCCCATCAAAGACCAAACCTCTAATCCACTAATTCTCCTTTGAAGACCCTCCCTCTAATCCCGTAACGCTCCCATAAATGACCATCCCACCAATCCACTAATGCTCCCATTGAAGACCATCCCTCTAATCCCCTAACTCTCCCACTGAAGACCATCCCACTAATCCCCTAAGTCTCCATCGAAGACCATCCCTCTGATCACCTAACTCCCCCATCGAAGACCCTCCCTCTAATCCCCTAACTCCCCCATCGAAGACTCTCCCGCTAATCCCATAACTCTCCCATCGAAGATCCTCCCTCTAATCTCCTAAAACTCCCATCAAAGTCCCTCCATCTAATGCCCTAACTCTCCATTGAATATCCACCCTCTAATCCCCTAACGCTCCCATCGAAGACCATACCTCTAATCCCCTGACTCTCCCATCAAAGACCTTCCCTCTAATCCCCAGACTCACCCATTGAAGTCCCTCCATCTAAACCTCTAACACTCCATCGAAGACCCTCCCTCTAATCCCGTAACTACCCCATCGAAGACCCTCCCTCTAATCCCCTAACTCTCCCATCGAAGCCGCTCCATCTAATCCTCTAACTCTCCAATTGAAGACGCTCCTTCTAGTCAGTCCCCTACACTCCCATCGAAGACACTCCCTCTAATCCCCAAACTCTCCATCGAAGACCATCCCTCTAATCCCCAAACTCTCACATCGAAGACTCTCCCACTAATCTCATAACACTCCCATCGAAGACCATCCCTCAAATCCCTTGATGCTCCAATTGAAGTCCTTCCCTCTAATCCCCTAACGCTCCCATTGAAGACGCTCCATTCTAATCCTCTAACACTCCCATTGAAGACCCTCCCTCTAATCTCCTTTCTCTCCCATCGAAGACACTCCCTCATATCCCCTAATTCTCCCATAAATGACCATCCCACCAATCCACTAACTCTCCCATTGAAGACCATCCCTCTAATCCCCTAACTCTCCATCAAAGACCACCCCTCTAATCCCCTAATTCTTCCATTGAAGACTATTGCTTTAATCCCCTAACTCTACCATCACAGACGCTCCCTCTAATCCTCTAACTCCATTGAAGATCCTCCCTATAATACCCTAACGCTCCCATCGAAGACCAAACGTCTAATCCACTAATTCTCCATTGAAGACCCTCCCTCTAATCCCCAAACTCTCCCATCGAAGACCCTCAATCTAATGCCTAAACTCTCCATCGAAGACCCTCCCTCTAATAGCCTAACCGTCCCACTGAAGACCCTCCCTCTAGTCCCCTAACTCTCCACCAAGGACCCTCCCGCTAATCACCTAACTCTCCATCGAAGACGTTCCCTCTAATCCCCAAACTCCCACAGCAAAGACCCACCCTCTAAACCCCTAACTCCCCCATCGAAGACCAGCCCTCTAATCCCCAAACCTTCCTATTGAAGACCCTCCCTCTAATTACCTAAATACCCCATCGAAGACCCCCCATCTAATCCCCTAACTCTCCCATCGAATACCACCACTCTAATCCCGTAATTCTCAAATTGAAGACTATCGCTCTAATCCCCTAACTCTACCATCACAGACCCTCCCTCTAATCCCCTAACTCTCATCGAAGACCCTCCCTCTAATCCCCTAACTCTCCCATCGAAGACCCTCCCTCTAATCCCCTAACTCTCCCATCGAAGACCCTCCCTCTAATCCCCTAACTTTCCCATCGAAGACCCTCCCTCTAATCCCCTAACTCTCCCATCGAAGACCCTCCCTCTAATCCCCTAACTCTCCCATCGAAGACCCTCCCTCTAATCCCCTAACTCTCCATTCGAAGACCCTCCCTCTAATCCCCTAACATCCCATCACAGACCCTCCCTCTAATCCCCTAACTCTCCATTCGAAGACCTTCCCTCTAATCCCCTAACTCTCCCTTCGAATACCCCCCCCCTCTAATCCCCTAATTCTCCCATTGAAGACCATTCCTCTAATCCCCTAATTCTCCCATCGAATACTTTCCCTCTAATCCCCTAACTCTCCATCGAAGAACCTCCCTCTAATCCCCTAATTCTCCCATCAAAGACCGTCCCTCTAATCCACTAACACTCCCATCGAAGACCATTCATCAATTCCCCTAACACTCCCATTGAAGACCATCCCTCTAATCCCCTAAATCTCCCATCGAAGACTTTCCCTGTAATCCCCTAACTGTGCGAGGACACTCCCTCTAATCCCCAAACTCTCCAATCGAAGAGCCACCCTCTAATCCCATAACTACCCCATCGAAGTCCATCCCGCTAATCCCCTAAGGCTCCCATCGAAGACCATCCTTCTAATCCCCTGATGCTCACATCGAAGACCCTCCCTCTAATCTCCTTACTCTCCCATCGAAGGCCCTCCCTCTAATCCCCTAACTCTCCATTGAAGACCATCCCTCTAATCCGCTAACTCGCCCATCGAAGACTCTCCCGCTAATCCCATAACTCTCCCATCGAAGACCCTCCCTCTAATCTCCTAAAAACTCCCATCGAAGTCCCTCCCTCTAAACCCCTACCTCTCCCATCGAAGAACGTCCCTCAATTCCCCTAACTCTCCCATCAAAGACCATCCCTCTAATCCCCAAAACTCTCCCATTGAAGTCCCTCCCTCTAATCACCAAACTCTCCCATTGAACTCCCTCCCTCTAATCCTCTAACTCTCCATCGAAGACCTCCCTCTAATCCCATAACTACCCCATCGAAGACCCTCCCTCTAATCACCTAAGTCTCCCATTGAAGACGCTCTGTCTAATCCTCTAACTCTCCATTGAAGACCTCCCTCTAATCCCGTAACTACCCCATCGAAGACCCTCCCTCTAATCACCTAAGTCTCCCATTGAAGACGCTCTGTCTAATCCTCTAACTCTCCAATTGAAGACGCTCCTTCTAGTCAGTCCCCTACACTCCCATCAAAGAACCTCCCTCTAATCTCCTAACTCTCCATCAAAGACCATCCCTCGAATCCCCAAACTCTCACATCAAAGACTCTCCTGGTAATCCCATAACTCTCCCATCGAAGACCATCCCTCTAATCTCCAAAAACTCCCATCGAAGTCCCTCCCTCTGAACCCCTACCTCTCCCATCCCTCCAATCCCCAAAACTCTCCCATTGTAGTCCCTCCCTCTAATCACCAACCTCTCCCATTGAACTCCCTCCCTCTAATCCTCTAACTCTCCATCAAAGACCTCCCTCTAATCCCGTAACTACCCCATCGAAGACCATCCCTCTAATCCACTAACGCTCCCATTGAAGACCATTCCTCTAATCCACTGATGCTCCCATCGAAGACCATCCCTCTAATCCCCTAATGCTCCCATTGAAGACGCTCCATTCTAATCCTCTAAGAATCCCATCGAAGACCCTCCCTCTAATCTCCTTACTCTCCCATCCAAGACCCTCCCTCTAATCCCCAAACTCTCCAATCGAAGAGCCACCCTCTAATCCCATAACTACCCCATCGAAGTCCATCCCTCTAATCCCCTAAGGCTCCCATCGAAGACCATCCTTCTAATCCCCTGATGCTCCCATCGAAGACCCTCCCTCTAATCTCCTTACTCTCCCATCGAAGGCCCTCCCTCTAATCCCCTAACTCTCCATTGAAGACCATCACTCTAATCCCCTAACTCGCCCATCGAAGACTCTCCCGCTAATCCCATAACTCTCCCATCGAAGACCCTCCCTCTAATCTCCTAAAAACTCCCATCAAAGTCCCTCCCTCTAAACCCCTACCTCTCCCATCGAAGAACGTCCCTCAATTCCCCTAACTCTCCCATCAAAGACCATCCCTCTAATCCCCAAAACTCTCCCATTGAAGTCCCTCCCTCTAATCACCAAACTCTCCCATTGAACTCCCTCCCTCTAATCCTCTAACTCTCCATTGAAGACCTCCCTCTAATCCCGTAACTACCCCATCGAAGACCCTCCCTCTAATCACCTAAGTCTCCCATTGAAGACGCTCTGTCTAATCCTCTAACTCTCCATTGAAGACCTCCCTCTAATCCCGTAACTACCCCATCGAAGACCCTCCCTCTAATCACCTAAGTCTCCCATTGAAGACGCTCTGTCTAATCCTCTAACTCTCCAATTGAAGACGCTCCTTCTAGTCAGTCCCCTACACTCCCATCAAAGAACCTCCCTCTAATCTCCTAACTCTCCATCAAAGACCATCCCTCGAATCCCCAAACTCTCACATCAAAGACTCTCCTGGTAATCCCATAACTCTCCCATCGAAGACCATCCCTCTAATCTCCAAAAACTCCCATCGAAGTCCCTCCCTCTGAACCCCTACCTCTCCCATCCCTCCAATCCCCAAAACTCTCCCATTGTAGTCCCTCCCTCTAATCACCAACCTCTCCCATTGAACTCCCTCCCTCTAATCCTCTAACTCTCCATCAAAGACCTCCCTCTAATCCCGTAACTACCCCATCGAAGACCATCCCTCTAATCCACTAACGCTCCCATTGAAGACCATTCCTCTAATCCACTGATGCTCCCATCGAAGACCATCCCTCTAATCCCCTAATGCTCCCATTGAAGACGCTCCATTCTAATCCTCTAAGAATCCCATCGAAGACCCTCCCTCTAATCTCCTTACTCTCCCATCCAAGACCCTCCCTCTAATCCCCAAACTCTCCAAACGAAGAGCCACCCTCTAATCCCATAACTACCCCATCGAAGTCCATCCCTCTAATCCCCTAAGGCTCCCATCGAAGACCATCCTTCTAATCCCCTGATGCTCCCATCGAAGACCCTCCCTCTAATCTCCTTACTCTCCCATCGAAGGCCCTCCCTCTAATCCCCTAACTCTCCATTGAAGACCATCACTCTAATCCCCTAACTCGCCCATCGAAGACTCTCCCGCTAATCCCATAACTCTCCCATCGAAGACCCTCCCTCTAATCTCCTAAAAACTCCCATCGAAGTCCCTCCCTCTAAACCCCTACCTCTCCCATCGAAGAACGTCCCTCAATTCCCCTAACTCTCCCATCAAAGACCATCCCTCTAATCCCCAAAACTCTCCCATTGAAGTCCCTCCCTCTAATCACCAAACTCTCCCAGTGAACTCCCTCCCTCTAATCCTCTAACTCTCCATTGAAGACCTCCCTCTAATCCCGTAACTACCCCATCGAAGACCCTCCCTCTAATCACCTAAGTCTCCCATTGAAGACGCTCTGTCTAATCCTCTAACTCTCCAATTGAAGACGCTCCTTCTAGTCAGTCCCCTACACTCCCATCAAAGAACCTCCCTCTAATCTCCTAACTCTCCATCGAAGACCATCCCTCGAATCCCCAAACTCTCACATCAAAGACTCTCCTGGTAATCCCATAACTCTCCCATCGAAGACCATCCCTCTAATCTCCAAAAACTCCCATCGAAGTCCCTCCCTCTGAACCCCTACCTCTCCCATCCCTCCAATCCCCAAAACTCTCCCATTGTAGTCCCTCCCTCTAATCACCAACCTCTCCCATTGAACTCCCTCCCTCTAATCCTCTAACTCTCCATCAAAGACCTCCCTCTAATCCCGTAACTACCCCATCGAAGACCATCCCTCTAATCCACTAACGCTCCCATTGAAGACCATTCCTCTAATCCACTGATGCTCCCATCGAAGACTATCCCTCTAATCCCCTAATGCTCCCATTGAAGACGCTCCATTCTAATCCTCTAAGAATCCCATCGAAGACCCTCCCTCTAATCTCCTTACTCTCCCATCCAAGACCCTCCCTCTAATCCCCAAACTCTCCAATCGAAGAGCCACCCTCTAATCCCATAACTACCCCATCGAAGTCCATCCCTCTAATCCCCTAAGGCTCCCATCGAAGACCATCCTTCTAATCCCCTGATGCTCCCATCGAAGACCCTCCCTCTAATCTCCTTACTCTCCCATCGAAGGCCCTCCCTCTAATCCCCTAACTCTCCATTGAAGACCATCACTCTAATCCCCTAACTCGCCCATCGAAGACTCTCCCGCTAATCCCATAACTCTCCCATCGAAGACCCTCCCTCTAATCTCCTAAAAACTCCCATCGAAGTCCCTCCCTCTAAACCCCTACCTCTCCCAATTGAAGAACGTCCCTCAATTCCCCTAACTCTCCCATCGAAGACCATCCCTCTAATCCCCAAAACTCTCCCATTGTAGTCCCTCCCTCTAATCACCAACCTCTCCCATTGAAGTCCCTCCCTCTAATCCTCTAACTCTCCATCGAAGACCTCCCTCTAATCCCGTAACTACCCCATCGAAGACCCTCCCTCTAATCACCTAAGTCTCCCATTGAAGACGCTCTGTCTAATCCTCTAACTCTCCAATTGAAGACGCTCCTTCTAGTCAGTCCCCTACACTCCCATCAAAGAACCTCCCTCTAATCTCCTAACTCTCCATCGAAGACCATCCCTCGAATCCCCAAACTCTCACATCAAAGACTCTCCTGGTAATCCCATAACTCTCCCATCGAAGACCATCCCTCTAATCTCCAAAAACTCCCATCGAAGTCCCTCCCTCTGAACCCCTACCTCTCCCATCCCTCCAATCCCCAAAACTCTCCCATTGTAGTCCCTCCCTCTAATCACCAACCTCTCCCATTGAAGTCACTCCCTCTAATCCTCTAACTCTCCATCGAAGACCTCCCTCTAATCCCGTAACTACCCCATCGAAGACCATCCCTCTAATCCACTAACGCTCCCATTGAAGTCCATCCCTCTAATCCACTGATGCTCCCATCAAAGACCATCCCTCTAATCCCCTAATGCTCCCATTGAAGACGCTCCATTCTAATCCTCTAAGAATCCCATCGAAGACCCTCCTTCTAATCTCCTTACTCTCCCATCCAAGGCCCTCCCTCTAATCACCAAAGTCTCTAACGAAGACCATCCTTCTAATCCCCTAACTCTCCCATCGAAGACCCTCCCTCTAATCCCCTAATTATCCCATCGAAGACCATCCCTCTAATCCACTAACGCTCCCATTGGAGAACATCCCTCTAATCCCCTAACTCTCCAATCAAAGACCCACCCTCTAGTCAGTCCCCTAACTCTCTCATCGAGGACCCCCATCTCTAATCCCTAATTCTCCCATCGAAGACTCTCCCGCTAATCCCCTAACTCTCCCATCGAAGACCCTCCCTCTAATCCCCTAACTCTCCCATCGAAAACACTCCCTCTAATCCCCAAACTCTCCCATCGAAAACACTCCCTCTAATCCCCAAACTCTCCGATCAAAGACTCTCCCTCTATTCTCCTATCCATCGAAGAACATTCTTCTAAACCCCTAACTCTCCTTCGAAGACCTTCCCTCTAATTATCTTACTCTCCCATCAGAGACCCTCGCTCCAGTCCCCTAACTCTCCCATCAAAGACCCTCCCTCTAATCCCCTAACTCCCCCATCGAAGACCCTCCCTCTAATTGCCTACATCTCCCATCGAAGACCCGCCATCTAATCCCCTAACTCTCCAATCGAAGACCCTCCCTCTAGTCAGTCCCCTAACTCTCCCATCGAAAACCCCCCTCTAATCCCCTAACTCTCCCATCGAAGACCCCCCTCTAATCCCCTCACTCTCCCATCGAAGATCATCCCTCTAATACCCAAAGTCTCCCATCGGAGACCGTCCCTCTAATCCCCTAACACTCCATTGAAGACCCTCCCTCTAATCTTCTCACTCTCCAATCGAAGACCCTCCCTCTAGTCAGTCCCCTAACTCTCCCATCGACGACCCCCCTCTAATCCACTAACTCTCCCATCGAAGACCATCCCTCTAATTCCCAAAGTCTCCCATCGAAGACTTTCCCTCTAATCACCTAAAACTCCATCGAAGACCCTCCCTCTAATCCCCTCACTCTCCCATCGAAGACTCTCCCGCTAATCCCCTAACTCTCCCATCGAAGACCCTCCCTCTAATCCCCTAACTCTCCCATGGAAGACCCTCCCTCTAATCCTCTAACTCTCCCATGGAAGACCCTCCCTCTAATCCCCTAACTCTCCCATGGAAGACCCTCCCTCTAATCCTCTAACTCTCCCATGGAAGACCCTCCCTCTAATCCTCTAACTCTCCATTGAAGATCCTCCCTCTAATACCCTAACGCTCCCATTGAAGACCAAACATCTAATCCACTAATTCTCCACTGAAGACCCTCCCTCTAATCCCCTAACTCTCCATCGAAGACCCTCCGTCTAATACCTAAACTCTCCATCGAAGCCTCTCCCTCTAATAGCCTAACCGTCCCACTGAAGACCCTCCCTCTAGTCCCCTAACTCTCCACCAAAGACCCTCCCTCTAATCACCTAACTCTCCATCAAAGACGCTCCCTCGAATCCCCAAACTCCCCCATCGAAGACCGGCCCTCTAAACCCCTAAATCCCTCTTCGAAGACCTCACATCTAATCACCTAACTCTCCAATCGAAGTCTCTCCCTCTAATCCTCTAACTGTCCATCGAAGGCCCTCCCTCTAACTACCTAACTACCCCATCGAAGACCATCCTTCTAATCCCCTAACGCTACCATCGAAGACAATCCCTCTAATCCCCTGATGCTCCCATCGAAGACCATCCATCTCATCCCCTAACGCTCCCATTGAAGATGCTCCATTCTGTTCCTCTCACACACCCATCAAAGACCCTCCCTCTAATCCCCTAACACTCCATCAAAGACCTTCCCACTAATCCCCTGACACTCCATCAAAGACCCTCCCTGTAATCCCCTAACACTCCATCAAAGACCTTCCCACTAATCCCCTGACTCTCCATCGAAGACCATCCCTCTAATCCACTAACTCGCCCATCGAAGACAGTCCCGCTAATCCCTTAACTCTCCCATCGAAGACCCTCCCTCTAATCTCCTAAAACTCCCATCGAAGTCCCTCTCTCTAATGCCCTAACTCTCCAATGAATAACCTCCCTCTAAACCCTTTAACTCTCCCATCGAAGACCCTCCCACTAATCCCCTAACTCTCCCATCGAAGACCCTCCCTCTAATCCCCTAACTTTCCCATCAAAGACCTTCCCTCTAATCCCCTAACTCTACCATCAAAGGCCCTCCCTCTAATCCCCTAACTCTCCCATCGAATACCCCCTCTAATCCCCAAATTCTCCCATTGAAGACTATCGCTCTAATCCCCTAACTCTACCATCACAGACCCTCCCTCTAATCCCCTAACTCTCCATCGAAGACCCTCCGTCTAATACCTAAACTCTCCATCGAAGACCCTCCCTCTAATAGCCTAACCATCCCACTGAAGACCCTCCCTCTAGTCCCCTAACTCTCCACCAAAGACCCTCCCTCTAATCACCTAACTCTCCATCAAAGACGCTCCCTCTAATCCCCAAACTCCCCCATCGAAGACCAGCCCTCTAATCCCCTAGCCTTCCTATTGAAGACCCGCCCTCTAAACCCCTAAATCCCCCATCGAAGACCGCACATCTAATCACCTAACCCTCCAATCGAAGTCTCTCCCTCTAATCCTCTAACTGTCCATTGAAGGCCCTCCCTCTAATGACCTAACTACCCCATCGAAGACCATCCTTCTAATCCCCTAATGCTACCATCGAAGACCATCCCTCTAATCCCCTGATGCTCCCATCGAAGACCATCCATCTCATCCCCTAACGCTCCCATTGAAGATGCTCCATTCTGTTCCTCTAACACACCCATCAAAGACCCTCCCTCTAATCCCCTAACACTCCATCAAAGACCTTCCCACTAATCCCCTGACTCTCCATCGAAGACCCTCCCTGTAATCCCCTAACACTCCATCAAAGACCTTCCCACTAATCCCCTGACTCTCCATCGAAGACCATCCCTCTAATCCACTAACTCGCCCATCGAAGACAGTCCCGCTAATCCCTTAACTCTCCCATCGAAGACCCTCCCTCTAATCTCCTAACTCTCCCATCGAAGTCCCTCTCTCTAATGCCCTAACTCTCCAATGAATAACCTCCCTCTAAACCCTTTAACTCTCCCATCGAAGATCCTCCCTCTAATCGCATAAATCCCCCATCGAATACCCTCGCTCTAATCCCCTAACTTTCACATCGAAGACCCTTCCTCTAATCCCCTAACTCTCCCATCGAAGACCCTCCCTCTAATCCCCTAACTCTCCCATCGAAGATCCTCCCTCTAATCCCCTAACTCTCCCATGGAAGACCCTCTCTATAATCCTCTAACTCTCCATTGAAGATCCACCCTCTAATACCCTAACGCTCCCATCGAAGACCAAACCTCTAATCCATTAATTCTCCTTTGAAGACCCTCCCTCTAATCCCGTAACGCTCCCATAAATGACCATCCCACCAATCCACTAATGCTCCCATTGAAGACCATCCCTCTAATCCCCTAACTCTCCCACTGAAGACCATCCCACTAATCCCCTAAGTCTCCATCGAAGACCATCCCTCTGATCACCTAACTCCCCCATCGAAGACCCTCCCTCTAATCCCCTAACTCCCCCATCGAAGACTCTCCCGCTAATCCCATAACTCTCCCATCGAAGATCCTCCCTCTAATCTCCTAAAACTCCCATCAAAGTCCCTCCATCTAATGCCCTAACTCTCCATTGAATATCCACCCTCTAATCCCCTAACGCTCCCATCGAAGACCATACCTCTAATCCCCTGACTCTCCCATCAAAGACCTTCCCTCTAATCCCCAGACTCACCCATTGAAGTCCCTCCATCTAAACCTCTAACACTCCATCGAAGACCCTCCCTCTAATCCCGTAACTACCCCATCGAAGACCCTCCCTCTAATCCCCTAACTCTCCCATCGAAGCCGCTCCATCTAATCCTCTAACTCTCCAATTGAAGACGCTCCTTCTAGTCAGTCCCCTACACTCCCATCGAAGACACTCCCTCTAATCCCCAAACTCTCCATCGAAGACCATCCCTCTAATCCCCAAACTCTCACATCGAAGACTCTCCCACTAATCTCATAACACTCCCATCGAAGACCATCCCTCAAATCCCTTGATGCTCCAATTGAAGTCCTTCCCTCTAATCCCCTAACGCTCCCATTGAAGACGCTCCATTCTAATCCTCTAACACTCCCATTGAAGACCCTCCCTCTAATCTCCTTTCTCTCCCATCGAAGACACTCCCTCATATCCCCTAATTCTCCCATAAATGACCATCCCACCAATCCACTAACTCTCCCATTGAAGACCATCCCTCTAATCCCCTAACTCTCCATCAAAGACCACCCCTCTAATCCCCTAATTCTTCCATTGAAGACTATTGCTTTAATCCCCTAACTCTACCATCACAGACGCTCCCTCTAATCCTCTAACTCCATTGAAGATCCTCCCTATAATACCCTAACGCTCCCATCGAAGACCAAACGTCTAATCCACTAATTCTCCATTGAAGACCCTCCCTCTAATCCCCAAACTCTCCCATCGAAGACCCTCAATCTAATGCCTAAACTCTCCATCGAAGACCCTCCCTCTAATAGCCTAACCGTCCCACTGAAGACCCTCCCTCTAGTCCCCTAACTCTCCACCAAGGACCCTCCCGCTAATCACCTAACTCTCCATCGAAGACGTTCCCTCTAATCCCCAAACTCCCACAGCAAAGACCCACCCTCTAAACCCCTAACTCCCCCATCGAAGACCAGCCCTCTAATCCCCAAACCTTCCTATTGAAGACCCTCCCTCTAATTACCTAAATACCCCATCGAAGACCCCCCATCTAATCCCCTAACTCTCCCATCGAATACCACCACTCTAATCCCGTAATTCTCAAATTGAAGACTATCGCTCTAATCCCCTAACTCTACCATCACAGACCCTCCCTCTAATCCCCTAACTCTCATCGAAGACCCTCCCTCTAATCCCCTAACTCTCCCATCGAAGACCCTCCCTCTAATCCCCTAACTCTCCCATCGAAGACCCTCCCTCTAATCCCCTAACTTTCCCATCGAAGACCCTCCCTCTAATCCCCTAACTCTCCCATCGAAGACCCTCCCTCTAATCCCCTAACTCTCCCATCGAAGACCCTCCCTCTAATCCCCTAACTCTCCATTCGAAGACCCTCCCTCTAATCCCCTAACATCCCATCACAGACCCTCCCTCTAATCCCCTAACTCTCCATTCGAAGACCTTCCCTCTAATCCCCTAACTCTCCCTTCGAATACCCCCCCCCTCTAATCCCCTAATTCTCCCATTGAAGACCATTCCTCTAATCCCCTAATTCTCCCATCGAATACTTTCCCTCTAATCCCCTAACTCTCCATCGAAGAACCTCCCTCTAATCCCCTAATTCTCCCATCAAAGACCGTCCCTCTAATCCACTAACACTCCCATCGAAGACCATTCATCAATTCCCCTAACACTCCCATTGAAGACCATCCCTCTAATCCCCTAAATCTCCCATCGAAGACTTTCCCTGTAATCCCCTAACTGTGCGAGGACACTCCCTCTAATCCCCAAACTCTCCAATCGAAGAGCCACCCTCTAATCCCATAACTACCCCATCGAAGTCCATCCCGCTAATCCCCTAAGGCTCCCATCGAAGACCATCCTTCTAATCCCCTGATGCTCACATCGAAGACCCTCCCTCTAATCTCCTTACTCTCCCATCGAAGGCCCTCCCTCTAATCCCCTAACTCTCCATTGAAGACCATCCCTCTAATCCGCTAACTCGCCCATCGAAGACTCTCCCGCTAATCCCATAACTCTCCCATCGAAGACCCTCCCTCTAATCTCCTAAAAACTCCCATCGAAGTCCCTCCCTCTAAACCCCTACCTCTCCCATCGAAGAACGTCCCTCAATTCCCCTAACTCTCCCATCAAAGACCATCCCTCTAATCCCCAAAACTCTCCCATTGAAGTCCCTCCCTCTAATCACCAAACTCTCCCATTGAACTCCCTCCCTCTAATCCTCTAACTCTCCATCGAAGACCTCCCTCTAATCCCATAACTACCCCATCGAAGACCCTCCCTCTAATCACCTAAGTCTCCCATTGAAGACGCTCTGTCTAATCCTCTAACTCTCCATTGAAGACCTCCCTCTAATCCCGTAACTACCCCATCGAAGACCCTCCCTCTAATCACCTAAGTCTCCCATTGAAGACGCTCTGTCTAATCCTCTAACTCTCCAATTGAAGACGCTCCTTCTAGTCAGTCCCCTACACTCCCATCAAAGAACCTCCCTCTAATCTCCTAACTCTCCATCAAAGACCATCCCTCGAATCCCCAAACTCTCACATCAAAGACTCTCCTGGTAATCCCATAACTCTCCCATCGAAGACCATCCCTCTAATCTCCAAAAACTCCCATCGAAGTCCCTCCCTCTGAACCCCTACCTCTCCCATCCCTCCAATCCCCAAAACTCTCCCATTGTAGTCCCTCCCTCTAATCACCAACCTCTCCCATTGAACTCCCTCCCTCTAATCCTCTAACTCTCCATCAAAGACCTCCCTCTAATCCCGTAACTACCCCATCGAAGACCATCCCTCTAATCCACTAACGCTCCCATTGAAGACCATTCCTCTAATCCACTGATGCTCCCATCGAAGACCATCCCTCTAATCCCCTAATGCTCCCATTGAAGACGCTCCATTCTAATCCTCTAAGAATCCCATCGAAGACCCTCCCTCTAATCTCCTTACTCTCCCATCCAAGACCCTCCCTCTAATCCCCAAACTCTCCAATCGAAGAGCCACCCTCTAATCCCATAACTACCCCATCGAAGTCCATCCCTCTAATCCCCTAAGGCTCCCATCGAAGACCATCCTTCTAATCCCCTGATGCTCCCATCGAAGACCCTCCCTCTAATCTCCTTACTCTCCCATCGAAGGCCCTCCCTCTAATCCCCTAACTCTCCATTGAAGACCATCACTCTAATCCCCTAACTCGCCCATCGAAGACTCTCCCGCTAATCCCATAACTCTCCCATCGAAGACCCTCCCTCTAATCTCCTAAAAACTCCCATCAAAGTCCCTCCCTCTAAACCCCTACCTCTCCCATCGAAGAACGTCCCTCAATTCCCCTAACTCTCCCATCAAAGACCATCCCTCTAATCCCCAAAACTCTCCCATTGAAGTCCCTCCCTCTAATCACCAAACTCTCCCATTGAACTCCCTCCCTCTAATCCTCTAACTCTCCATTGAAGACCTCCCTCTAATCCCGTAACTACCCCATCGAAGACCCTCCCTCTAATCACCTAAGTCTCCCATTGAAGACGCTCTGTCTAATCCTCTAACTCTCCATTGAAGACCTCCCTCTAATCCCGTAACTACCCCATCGAAGACCCTCCCTCTAATCACCTAAGTCTCCCATTGAAGACGCTCTGTCTAATCCTCTAACTCTCCAATTGAAGACGCTCCTTCTAGTCAGTCCCCTACACTCCCATCAAAGAACCTCCCTCTAATCTCCTAACTCTCCATCAAAGACCATCCCTCGAATCCCCAAACTCTCACATCAAAGACTCTCCTGGTAATCCCATAACTCTCCCATCGAAGACCATCCCTCTAATCTCCAAAAACTCCCATCGAAGTCCCTCCCTCTGAACCCCTACCTCTCCCATCCCTCCAATCCCCAAAACTCTCCCATTGTAGTCCCTCCCTCTAATCACCAACCTCTCCCATTGAACTCCCTCCCTCTAATCCTCTAACTCTCCATCAAAGACCTCCCTCTAATCCCGTAACTACCCCATCGAAGACCATCCCTCTAATCCACTAACGCTCCCATTGAAGACCATTCCTCTAATCCACTGATGCTCCCATCGAAGACCATCCCTCTAATCCCCTAATGCTCCCATTGAAGACGCTCCATTCTAATCCTCTAAGAATCCCATCGAAGACCCTCCCTCTAATCTCCTTACTCTCCCATCCAAGACCCTCCCTCTAATCCCCAAACTCTCCAATCGAAGAGCCACCCTCTAATCCCATAACTACCCCATCGAAGTCCATCCCTCTAATCCCCTAAGGCTCCCATCGAAGACCATCCTTCTAATCCCCTGATGCTCCCATCGAAGACCCTCCCTCTAATCTCCTTACTCTCCCATCGAAGGCCCTCCCTCTAATCCCCTAACTCTCCATCCAAGACCCTCCCTCTAATCCCCTAACTCTCCATTGAAGACCATCACTCTAATCCCCTAACTCGCCCATCGAAGACTCTCCCGCTAATCCCATAACTCTCCCATCGAAGACCCTCCCTCTAATCTCCTAAAAACTCCCATCAAAGTCCCTCCCTCTAAACCCCTACCTCTCCCATCGAAGAACGTCCCTCAATTCCCCTAACTCTCCCATCAAAGACCATCCCTCTAATCCCCAAAACTCTCCCATTGAAGTCCCTCCCTCTAATCACCAAACTCTCCCATTGAACTCCCTCCCTCTAATCCTCTAACTCTCCATTGAAGACCTCCCTCTAATCCCGTAACTACCCCATCGAAGACCCTCCCTCTAATCACCTAAGTCTCCCATTGAAGACGCTCTGTCTAATCCTCTAACTCTCCAATTGAAGACGCTCCTTCTAGTCAGTCCCCTACACTCCCATCAAAGAACCTCCCTCTAATCTCCTAACTCTCCATCGAAGACCATCCCTCGAATCCCCAAACTCTCACATCAAAGACTCTCCTGGTAATCCCATAACTCTCCCATCGAAGACCATCCCTCTAATCTCCAAAAACTCCCATCGAAGTCCCTCCCTCTGAACCCCTACCTCTCCCATCCCTCCAATCCCCAAAACTCTCCCATTGTAGTCCCTCCCTCTAATCACCAACCTCTCCCATTGAACTCCCTCCCTCTAATCCTCTAACTCTCCATCAAAGACCTCCCTCTAATCCCGTAACTACCCCATCGAAGACCATCCCTCTAATCCACTAACGCTCCCATTGAAGACCATTCCTCTAATCCACTGATGCTCCCATCGAAGACCATCCCTCTAATCCCCTAATGCTCCCATTGAAGACGCTCCATTCTAATCCTCTAAGAATCCCATCGAAGACCCTCCCTCTAATCTCCTTACTCTCCCATCCAAGACCCTCCCTCTAATCCCCAAACTCTCCAATCGAAGAGCCACCCTCTAATCCCATAACTACCCCATCGAAGTCCATCCCTCTAATCCCCTAAGGCTCCCATCGAAGACCATCCTTCTAATCCCCTGATGCTCCCATCGAAGACCCTCCCTCTAATCTCCTTACTCTCCCATCGAAGGCCCTCCCTCTAATCCCCTAACTCTCCATTGAAGACCATCACTCTAATCCCCTAACTCGCCCATCGAAGACTCTCCCGCTAATCCCATAACTCTCCCATCGAAGACCCTCCCTCTAATCTCCTAAAAACTCCCATCGAAGTCCCTCCCTCTAAACCCCTACCTCTCCCAATTGAAGAACGTCCCTCAATTCCCCTAACTCTCCCATCGAAGACCATCCCTCTAATCCCCAAAACTCTCCCATTGTAGTCCCTCCCTCTAATCACCAACCTCTCCCATTGAAGTCCCTCCCTCTAATCCTCTAACTCTCCATCGAAGACCTCCCTCTAATCCCGTAACTACCCCATCGAAGACCCTCCCTCTAATCACCTAAGTCTCCCATTGAAGACGCTCTGTCTAATCCTCTAACTCTCCAATTGAAGACGCTCCTTCTAGTCAGTCCCCTACACTCCCATCAAAGAACCTCCCTCTAATCTCCTAACTCTCCATCGAAGACCATCCCTCGAATCCCCAAACTCTCACATCAAAGACTCTCCTGGTAATCCCATAACTCTCCCATCGAAGACCATCCCTCTAATCTCCAAAAACTCCCATCGAAGTCCCTCCCTCTGAACCCCTACCTCTCCCATCCCTCCAATCCCCAAAACTCTCCCATTGTAGTCCCTCCCTCTAATCACCAACATCTCCCATTGAAGTCCCTCCCTCTAATCCTCTAACTCTCCATCGAAGACCTCCCTCTAATCACGTAACTACCCCATCGAAGACCATCCCTCTAATCCACTAACGCTCCCATTGAAGTCCATCCCTCTAATCCACTGATGCTCCCATCAAAGACCATCCCTCTAATCCCCTAATGCTCCCATTGAAGACGCTCCATTCTAATCCTCTAAGAATCCCATCGAAGACCCTCCTTCTAATCTCCTTACTCTCCCATCCAAGGCCCTCCCTCTAATCACCAAAGTCTCTAACGAAGACCATCCTTCTAATCCCCTAACTCTCCCATCGAAGACCCTCCCTCTAATCCCCTAATTATCCCATCGAAGACCATCCCTCTAATCCACTAACGCTCCCATCGGAGAACATCCCTCTAATCCCCTAACTCTCCAATCAAAGACCCACCCTCTAGTCAGTCCCCTAACTCTCTCATCGAGGACCCCCATCTCTAATCCCTAATTCTCCCATCGAAGACTCTCCCGCTAATCCCCTAACTCTCCCATCGAAGACCCTCCCTCTAATCCCCTAACTCTCCCATCGAAAACACTCCCTCTAATCCCCAAACTCTCCCATCGAAAACACTCCCTCTAATCCCCAAACTCTCCGATCAAAGACTCTCCCTCTATTCTCCTATCCATCGAAGAACATTCTTCTAAACCCCTAACTCTCCTTCGAAGACCTTCCCTCTAATTATCTTACTCTCCCATCAGAGACCCTCGCTCCAATCCCCTAACTCTCCCATCAAAGACCCTCCCTCTAATCCCCTAACTCCCCCATCGAAGACCCTCCCTCTAATTGCCTACATCTCCCATCGAAGACCCGCCATCTAATCCCCTAACTCTCCAATCGAAGACCCTCCCTCTAGTCAGTCCCCTAACTCTCCCATCGAAAACCCCCCTCTAATCCCCTAACTCTCCCATCGAAGACCCCCCTCTAATCCCCTCACTCTCCCATCGAAGATCATCCCTCTAATACCCAAAGTCTCCCATCGGAGACCGTCCCTCTAATCCCCTAACACTCCATTGAAGACCCTCCCTCTAATCTTCTCACTCTCCAATCGAAGACCCTCCCTCTAGTCAGTCCCCTAACTCTCCCATCGACGACCCCCCTCTAATCCACTAACTCTCCCATCGAAGACCATCCCTCTAATTCCCAAAGTCTCCCATCGAAGACTTTCCCTCTAATCACCTTACACTCCATCGAAGACCCTCCCTCTAATCCCCTCACTCTCCCATCGAAGACTCTCCCGCTAATCCCCTAACTCTCCCATCGAAGACCCTCCCTCTAATCCCCTAACTCTCCCATCGAAGACCCTCCCTCTAATCGCCTAAGACTCACATTGAAGATCATACCTCTTATTCCCTTATTCTCCATTGAAGACCCTCTCTCTAATCCAAATCTTTCCCATTGAAGATCCTCCCTCTAATCCCTGAAATCTCCCATCGAAGACCCTCCCTCTAATCCCCTAATGCTCCCATCAAAGACTCTCCATCTCAACCCCTATCTCTCCCATCGAAGACCCTCCCTCTAATCCCCTAACTCTCCCATCGAAGACACGCCCTCTAATCCCCTAACTCTCCCATCGAAGACCTCCCTCTAATCCTCTAACTCTCCCATCGAAGACCCTCCCTCTAATCCCCAAACTCTCCATCGAAGACCATCCCTCTAATCCTCTAACTCTCCAATCACAGACGCTCCCTCTAATTCCCTAACTCTGCCATCGAAGACCCTCCCTCTAATCCCCTAACTCTCCGATTGAAGACCATCCCTCTAATCCCCTAACTCTCCCATTGAAGACCCTCCATCTAATCCCCTATATCTCCCATTGAAGACGCTACCTCTAATCCGCTAAATCTCCATCGAAGACCCTCCCTCTAATCCCCTAACTCTCCCATCGAAGACCCTCCCTCTAATCCCCTAACTCTCCATTGAAGAGCCTCCCTCTAATCCTCTAACTCTCCATCAAAGACCCCCCCTCTAATCCCCTAACTCTCCCATCAAAGACCCTCCCTCTAATCAACTAACTCTCCCATCGAAGTCCCACCCTCTTATCCACTCACACTCCCATCGAAGACTCTCCCTCTAATCCGCTAACTCTAAAATCGAAGACCCTCCCTCTAGTCAGTCCACTAACTCTCCCATCGAAGACCCCCCTCTAATTCCCTAACTCTCCCATTGAAGACCCTCCATCTAATCCACTTACTTTCCCATCGAAGACCATCCCTCTAATCCCCAACTCTCCAATCGAAGACTTTCCCACTAATCCCCTAATTCTCCATTGAAGACCATCCCTCTAATCCCTTAACTCTCCATCGGAGACCCACTCTCTAATCCCCCAACTCTCCCATCGAAGACCCTCCATTTAATCCCCTAACCCTCGCATCGAAGACCCTCCCTCTAATCGCCTAAGACTCACATTGAAGATCATACCTCTTATTCCCTTAGTCTCCATTGAAGACCCTCTCTCTAATCCAAATCTTTCCCATTGAAGATCCTCCCTCTAATCCCTGAAATCTCCCATCGAAGACCCTCCCTCTAATCCCCAAACTCTCCATCGAAGACCATCCCTCTAATCCTCTAACTCTCCAATCACAGACCCTCCCTCTAATCCCCAAAATCTCCCATTGAAGACAGTCCCTCTAAGCCCCTAAATCTCCCATCGAAGACACCCCCAATAATCCCTTAACTCTCCTATTGAAGACCCTCTCTCTAACCCTTTAACATTCGCATCAAAAACACTCCCTCTAATGCCCTAACTCTCCCATCAAAAACACACCCTCTAATCCCCTAACTCTCCCATTGAAGACCCTCTCTCTAATCCCCTAACTCTCCCATTGAAGACCATCCCTCTAATCCCCTAACTCTCCATCAAAGACCCTCTCTCTAATCCCCAAACTCGCCCATCGAAGACCCTCCATTTAATCCCCTAACCCTCGCATCGAAGACCCTCCCTCTAATCCCCTAACTCTCCATCGAAGACACTCCCTCTAATCCCCTAACTCTCCCATTGAAGACCCTCCCTCTAATCCCCAAACTCTCCCATCGAAGACCCTCCCTCTAATCCCCTAACTCTCCCATCGAAGACACTCCCTCTAATCCACAAACACTCCCAAAGACCCTCCCTCGTATCCCCTAACTCTCCTTCAAAGGCCCTCCCTCTATATCTCTTACTCTCCCATAGAAGACCCTCCCTCTAATCCCCTAACTCTCCCATCGAAGACCCTCCCTCTAATCCCCAAAGTCTCCCATTGAAGACAGTCCCTCTAAGCCCTTAAATCTCCCCTCGAAGACACTCCCAATAATCCCTTAACTCTCCTATCGAAGACCCTCCCTCTGACCCCCTAACTCTCCACCAAATACCCACTCTCTAATCCCCCAACTCTCCCATCGAAGACCCTCCCTCTAATCCCCAAAGTCTCCCATTGAAGACAGTCCCTCTAAGCCCTTAAATCTCCTATCGAAGACACTCCCTCTAATCCTTTAACACTCGCATCAAAAACACTCCCTCTAATCCCCTAACTCTCCCATCAAAGACCTTCCCTCTAATCCCCTAACTCTCCCATCGAATACCCCCCCCCTCTAATCCCCTAATTCTCCCATTGAAGACCCTCCCTCTAATCCTCTAACTCTCCATCGAAGACCTCCCTCTAATCCCATAACTACCCCATCGAAGACCATCCCTCTAATCCACTAACGCTCCCATTGAAGACCATTCCTCTAATCCACTGATGCTCCCATCGAAGACCATCCCTCTAAACTCCTAAAGCTCCCATTGAAGACGCTCCATTCTAATCCTTTAAGAATCCCATCGAAGACCCTGCTTCTAATCTCCTTACTCTCCCATCCAAGACCCTCCCTCTAATCACCAAAGTCTCTAACAAAGACCATCCTTCTGATCCCCTAACTCTCCCATCGAAGACCCTCCCTCTAATCCCCTAATTCTCCCATCGAAGACCATCCCTCTAATCCACTAACGCTCCCATCGAAGACCATTCATCAATTCCCCTGATGCTCCCATCGAAGACCCTCCCTCTAATCCCCTAATTCTCCCATCGAAGACCATCCCTCTAATCCTCTAACTCTCCCATCGAAGACCCTCCCTCTAATCCCCTAACTCTCCCATCGAAGACCCTCCCTCTAATCCCCTAACTCTCATCGAAGACCATCCCTCTAATCCACTAACGCTCCCATCGAAGACCATTCATCAATTCCCCTAACTCTCCCATTGAAGACCATCCCTCTAATCCCCTAAATCTCCCATCGAAGACTTTCCCTGTAATCCCCTGACTGTGCGAGGACACTCCCTCTAATCCCCTAACTCTCCATCGATGCCATCACACTAATCCCCTAACGCTCCCATCGAAGATACTCTCTCTAATCCCCTAACCCTCCCATCGTAGACCCTCCCTCATATCCCCTAACGCTCCCATCAATGACCATCCCACTAATCCCCTAATGATCCCATCGAAGACCCTCGATTCTAATCCTCCAACACACCCATCGAAGACCCTCTCTCTAATCCCCTAACTCTCCCATCGAAGACACTCCATCTAATCCCCTATCTCTCCATCGAAGATCCTCCCTCTAATCTCCGAACTCTCCCATCGAAGACCCTCCCTCTAATCCCCTAATTACCACTTCAAAGTACATCCCTCTAATTCATTAACGCTCCCATCAAAGACCATTCCTCTAATCCCGTGATGTTCCCATGGAAGACCATCCCTCTAATCCCCTAACACTCCCATTGAAGACGTACCATTCTAATCTCCTTGCTCTCCCATCGAAGACCCTCCCTCTAAACCTCTAACTCTCCATCAAAGACCATCCCTCTAATCCCCTAACTCTCCCATTGAAGACACTCCATTCAAATCCTCTAACTCTCCCATCGAAGACCATCCCTCTAATCCCCAAACGGTCCAATTGAAGTCTCTTCCTCTAATCCCCAAACTCTCCAATCGAAGAGCCACCCTCTAATCCCATAACTACCCCATCGAAATCCATCCCTCTAATCCCCTAAGGCTCCCATCGAAGACCATCCTTCTAATCCCCTGATGCTCACATCGAAAACCCTCCCTCTAATCTCCTTACTCTCCCATCGAAGGCCCTCCCTCTAATCCCCTAACTCGCCCATCGAAGACTCTCCCGCTAATCCCATAACTCTCCCATCGAAGACCCTCCCTCTAATCTCCTAAAAACTCCCATCGAAGTCCCTCCCTCTAAACCCCTACCTCTCCCATCGAAGAACGTCCCTCAATTCCCCTAACTCTCCCATCGAAGGCCATCCCTCTAATCCCCAAAACTCTCCCATTGAAGTCCCTCCCTCTAATCACCAAACTCTCCCATTGAACTCCCTCCCTCTAATCCTCTAACTCTCCATCGAAGACCTCCCTCTAATCCCGTAACTACCCCATCGAAGACCCTCCCTCTAATCACCTAACTCTCCCATCAAAGACGCTCTGTCTAATCCTCTAACTCTCCAATTAAGACGCTCCTTCTAGTCAGTCCCCTACACTCCCATCAAAGAACCTCCCTCTAATCTCCTAACTCTCCATCGAAGACCATCCCTCTAATCCCCAAACTCTCACATCAAAGATTCTCCTGGTAATCCCATAACTCTCCCATCGAAGACCATCCCTCTAATCTCCAAAAACTCCCATCGAAGTCCCTCCCTCTGAACCCCTACCTCTCCCATCGAAGAACCTCCCTCTATTCCCCTAACTCTCCCATCGAAGACCATCCCTCCAATCCCCAAAACACTCCCATTGTCGTCCCTCCCTCTAATCACCAACCTCTCCCATTGAAGTCCCTCCCTCTTGTCCTCTAACTCTCCATCGAAGACCTCCCTCTAATCCCGTAACTACCCATCGAAGACCATCCCTCTAATCCACTAACGCTCCCATTGAAGTCCATTCCTCTAATCCACTGATGCTCCCATCGAAGACCATCCCTCTAATCCCCTAAAGCTCCCATTGAAGACGCTCCATTCTAATCCTCTAAGAATCCCATCGAAGACCCTCCTTCTAATCTCCTTACTCTCCCATCGAAGACCCTCCCTCTAATCCACTAACGCTCCCATCGGAGAACATCCCTCTAAGCCCCTAACACTCCCATCAAAGACACTCCCTCTAATCCCCTAACTCTCCAATCAAAGACCCACCCTCTAGTCAGTCCCCTAACTCTCTCATCGAGGACCCCCATCTCTAATCCCTAATTCTCCCATCAAAGACTCTCCCGCTAATACCCTAACTCTCCCATCGAAAACACTCCCTCTAATCCCCAAACTCTCCCATCAAAGACTCTCCCTCTATTCTCCTATCCATCGAAGACCATTCTTCTAATCCTCTAACTCTCCTTCGAAGACCTTCCCTCTAATTATCTTACTCTCCCATCAGAGACCCTCGCTCCAATCCCCTAACTCTCCCATCAAAGACCCTCCCTCTAATCCCCTAACTCAACCATCGAAAACCCTCCCTCTAATCCTCTAACTTTCCATCAAAGACCCTCCATACAATTCCCTAACTCCCCCATCGAAGACCCTCCCTCTAATTGCCTACATCTCCCATCGAAGACCCGCCATCTAATCCCCTAACTCTCCAATCGAAGACCCTCCCTCTAGTCAGTCCCCTAACTCTCCCATCGACGACCCCCCTCTAATCCCCTAACTCTCCCATCGAAGCCTCTCCCTCTAATCCCCAACCCTCCCATCAAAGACTCTCCCTCTAATTCCCCAACTCTCCCATCGAAGACCCTCCCTCTAATCCCCTAACTCTCCCATTGAAGACCCTCCCTCTAATCCCCTAATACTCCCATTGAAGACCCTCCCTCTAATCCCCAAACTCTCCCATTGAAGACCCTCCCTCTAATCCCCAAACTCTCCCATTGAAGACCCTCCCTCTAATCCCCTAATACTCCCATTGAAGACCCTCCCTCTAATCCCCAAACTCTCCCATTGAAGACCCTCCCTCTAATCCCCTAATACTCCCATTGAAGATCATACCTCTTATTCCCTTTTTCTCCATTGAAGACCCTCTCTCTAATCCAAATCTTTCCCATCGAAGACCCTCCCTCTAATCCCCAAACTCTCCATCGAAGACCATCCTTCTAATCCTCTAACTCTCCAATCACAGACGTTCCCTCTAATCCCCTAACTCTCCCATCGAAGACCCTCCCTCCCAACCCCAAAACTCTCCCATTGTAGTCCCTCCCTCTAATCACCAACCTCTCCCATTGAACTCCCTCCCTCTTGTCCTCTAACTCTCCATCGAAGACCTCCCTCTAATCCCGTAACTACCCCATCGAAGACCATCCCTCTAATCCACTAACGCTCCCATTGAAGACCATTCCTCTAATCCACTGATGCTCCCATCGAAGACCATCCCTCTAAACCCCTAAAGCTCCCATTGAAGATGCTCCATTCTAATCCTCTAAGAATCCCATCGAAGACCATCCTTCTAATCTCCTTACTCTCCCATCCAAGACCCTCCCTCTAATCCCCTAACTCTCCATTGAAGACCATCCCTCTAATCCCCTATATCTCCCATTGAAGACGCTACCTCTAATCCGCTAAATCTCCATCGAAGACCCTCCCTCTAATCCCCTAACTCTCCCATCGAAGACCCTCCCTCTAATCCCCTAACTCTCCATTGAAGAGCCTCCCTCTAATCCTCTAACTCTCCATCAAAGACCCCCCCTCTAATCCCCTAACTCTCCCATCGAAGACCCTCCCTCTAATCAACTAACTCTCCCATCGAAGTCCCACCCTCTTATCCCCTCACACTCCCATCGAAGACTCTCCCTCTAATCCGCTAACTCTAAAATCGAAGACCCTCCCTCTAGTCAGTCCACTAACTCTCCCATCGAAGACCCCCCTCTAATTCCCTAACTCTCCCATTGAAGACCCTCCATCTAATCCACTTACTTTCCCATCGAAGACCATCCCTCTAATCCCCAACTCTGCAATCGAAGACCCTCCCTCTAATCCCCTAATTCTCCATTGAAGACCATCCCTCTAATCCCTTAACTCTCCATCGAAGACCCTCCCTCTAATCCCCCAACTCTCCCATCGAAGACCCTCCCTCTAATCCCCAAAATCTCCCATTGAAGACAGTCCCTCTAAGCCCCTAAATCTCCCATCGAAGACACCCCCAATAATCCCTTAACTCTCCTATTGAAGACACTCTCTCTAACCCTTTAACACTCGCATCAAAAACACTCCCTCTAATGCCCTAACTCTCCCATCAAAAACAAACCCTCTAATCCCCTAACTCTCCATCAAAGACCCTCTCTCTAATCCCCAAACTCGCCCATCGAAGACCCTCCATTTAATCCCCTAACCCTCGCATCGAAGACCCTCCCTCTAATCCCCTAACTCTCCATCGAAGACACTCCCTCTAATCCCCTAACTCTCCCGTCGAAGACCTTCCCTCTAATCCCCTAACTCTCCCGTCGAAGACCTTCCCTCTAATCCCCTAACTCTCCCATCGAAGACCCTCCCTCTAATCCCCTAACTCTCCCATCGAAGACACTCCCTCTAATCCACAAACACTCCCAAAGACCCTCCCTCGTATCCCCTAACTCTCCTTCAAAGGCCCTCCCTCTATATCTCTTACTCTCCCATAGAAGACCCTCCCTCTAATCTCCTAACTCTCCCATCGAAGACCCTCCCTCTAATCCCCAAAGTCTCCCATTGAAGACCCTCCCTCTAATCCCCTAACTCTCCCATCCAAGACCCTCCCTCTAATCCCCTAACTCTCCCATCGAAGTCCCTCCCTCTAAGCCCTTAAATCTCCCATCGAAGACACTCCCAATAATCCCTTAACTCTCCTATCGAAGACCCTCCCTCTAATCCTTTAACACTCGCATCAAAAACACTCCCTCTAATGCCCTAACTCTCCCATCGAAGACCCTCCCGCTAATCCCCTAACTCTCCATCGAAGACCCTCCCTCTAATCCCCAAACTCACCATCGAGGACCCTCCATTTAATCCCCTAACCCTCCCATCAAAACCGTCACTCTAATCCCCTAACTCTCCAATCGAAGACCCTCCCCCTAATCCCCAACTCTCCATCGAAGACAATCCCACTCATCCCCTAACTCTCCCATGACAGACGCTCCCTCTACTCACCTAATACTCAAATCAAATTGCTTCCCTCTAATCCCGTAACTCTCCAAAGAAGACCCTCCCTCTAATCCTCTAACGCTCCCATCGAAGACCATCTCTCTAATCCTCTAACGCTCCATTGAAGAACGTCCCTCTAATCCCCAAACTCTCCAATCAAAGACCCTCCTTCTAAACTCCTAACTCACCCATCAAAGACCCTCCCTCTAATCCCCTAACCATCCCATTGAAGACCCTCCTCTAATCCCCCAACTCTCCCATCGAAGACCCTCCATCTAATCCGCTAACTCTCCATCGAAAACCATCCCTCTAATCCCTTAATTCTTCCTTCGAAGACCCTCCCTCTAATCACCTAATTCTCCCATCGAAGACCCTCCCTCTAATCCCCTAACTCTCCCATCGAAGTCCCTCCCTCTAATCCCCTGACTCTCCCATCACAGACCCTCCCTCTAATCCCCTAACTCTCCCATCGAAGACCCTCCCTCTAATCCTTTAAATCTCCATCAAAGACCCTCCCTCTAATCCCCTAACTCTCCCATCGAAGACTCTCCCTCTAATCCCCAACCCTCCCATCAAAGACCCTCCCTCTAATCCCCTAACTCTCCATTGAAGACCCTCCCTCTGATCCCCAACCCTCCCATCAAAGACCCTCCCTCTAATCCCCAAACTTGCCATCGAAGTCCATCCCTCTAATCCCCTAACTCTCCCATCGAAGACCCTCCCTCTAATCCCCTAACTCTCCCATCGAAGACCCTCCCCCTAATTACCTAAATCTCCATCGAAGACCCTCCCTCTAATCCCCTAACCCTCTCATCGAAGACCCTCCCTCTAATCCCCTAACCCTCTCATCGAAGACCCTCCCTCTAATCCCCTAACTCTCCCATCGAAGACCCTCCCTCTAATCCCCTAACTCTCCCATCGAAGACCCTCCCTCTAATCCCCTAACTCTCCCATCGAAGACCCTCCCTCTAATCCCCTAACCCTCTCATCGAAGACCCTCCCTCTAATCCCCTAACTCTCCCATCGAAGACCCTCCCTCTAATCCCCTAACTCTCCCATCGAAGACCCTCCCTCTAATCCCCTAACTCTCCCATCGAAGACCCTCCCTCTAATCCCCTAACTCTCCCATCGAAGACCCTCCCTCTAATCCCCTAACTCTCCCATCGAAGACCCTCCCTCTAATCCCCTAACTCTCCCATCGAAGACCCTCCCTCTAATCCCCTAACCCTCTCATCGAAGACCCTCCCTCTAATCCCCTAACTCTCCCATCGAAGGCCCTCCCTCTTATCCCCTAACCCTCTCATCGAAGACCTTCACTCTAATACCCTAACTCTCCATCGAAGACCATCACTCTAATCCCCTAACTCTCCATCACAGACCCTCCCTCTAATCCCCTAACTCTCCATCGAAGACCCTCCCTCTAATCCCCTAAATCTCACATCGAAGACCCTCCCTCGAATTCCCTAAATCTCCCATCGAAGGCCCTCCCTCTAATTCCCCAACTCTCCCATCGAAGACCCTCCCTCTAATCCCCAAACTCGCCATCGAAGACCCTCCCTCTAGTCAGTCCCCTAACTCTCCCATCACAGACCCTCCCTCTGATCCCCTAACTCTCCCATCGAAGGCCATCCCTCTAATCCCCTAACTCTCCGATCGAAGACCCTCCCTCTAATCCCCAAACTCGCCATCGAAGTCCATCCCTCTAATCCCCTAACTCTCCAATCGAAGACCCTCCCTCTAATCCCCTAACTCTCCCATCGAAGACCCTCCCTCTAATCCCCTAACTCTCCCATCGAAGACCCTCCCTCTAATCCCCTAACTCTCCCATCCAAGACCCTCCCTCTAATCCCCTAACTCTCCATCAAAGACCCTCCCTCTAATCCCCTAACTCTCCCATCACAGACCCTCCCTCTAATCCCCTAACTCTCCATCGAAGACCCTCCCTCTAGTCGGTGCATTAACTCTGAGCTCCATTATAAAATGACTCTTAGTTCCTTTGCAGCGAGGGTTCAACAACCCCACCTTCTCCAATCTCTCCACAATATCTGAACTGTCTGATCCTCCAGAGGAAGATTTCAGAACCTTTCCCACAACCACTCCTGGGAGGTGGGCGCTGGGAAGGGACAGAGCGTCGGAATTTATTAAATTACCCCCTCCCTTAGTGGGAGTAAACTTGCAAAGGACATTCACTGTATCAGACACCAGAAGTAAACGATATAAGGAGCAGCGTAGCACAGCAAGCCACAGATCTATACTCCACTCTCGTATCAAAAAACATGAGGCTCCAACCTCTTTAGAAAATAAGCTAGAGAGAGAGAGACACAGAGAGATGGAGGGAGAGAGAGACACAGAGAGAGGGAGTGAGAGACACACAGAGAGAGGGAGTGAGAGAGACACACAGAGAGAGGGAGGGAGAGAGAGACACAGAGAGACAAGGAGAGATGGACAAAGAGAGGGGGAGTGAGAGCCACACAGAGAGAGGGAGGGAGAGCCACACAGAGAGAGGGAGTGAGAGAGACACAGAGAGAGAGGGAGTGAGAGAGAGACACAGACAGAGGGAGGGAGAGAGAGACACACAGAGAGAGGGAGTGAGAGCGACACAGGGAAAGGGAGTGAGAGAGAGACAGAGAGAGGGAGTGAGACATATAGAGAGAAAGGGAGGGAGAGACAGACAGAAAGAGGGAGTGAAAGAGACCCATAGAGGGACTGAGAGTGACACAGAAATGGAGGGAGAGAGAAACACAGAGAGAAGGAGAGAAGGAAACAGAGGGGGAGTAACACACAGAGAGAGGGAGTCAGAGAGAGACACAGAGAGAGGGAGGGAGAGACACACAGGGAAAGGGAGAGAGAGCCAAACAGGGAGAGGGAGGGAGAGACACACAGGGAGAGGGAGAGAGAGACATACAGAGAGAGGGAGGGAGAGACACACAGGGAGAGGGAGAGAGAGACATACAGAGAGAGGGAGGGAGAGACACACAGGGAGAGGGAGAGAGAGACATACAGAGAGAGGGAGGGAGAGGCACACAGGGAGAGGGAGAGAGAGACATACAGAGAGAGGGAGGGAGAGAGACAAACAGAGAGAGAGAGGGAGAGACACACAGAGAGAGGGAGGGAGTGACACACACACAGAGGGAGGGAGAGAGACACAGAGAGAGGGAGGGAGAGACACACAGAGAGAGGGAGGGAGAGACACACAGGAAGAGGGAGGGAGACACACAGGGAGAGGGAGGGAGAGACACACAGGGAGAGGGAGGGAGAGACACACAGGGAGAGGGAGGGAGAGACACACAGGGAGAGGGAGGGAGAGACACACAGAGAGAGGGAGGGAGAGACACACAGGGAGAGGGAGGGAGACACACAGGGAGAGGGAGGGAGAGACACACAGAGAGAGGGAGGGAGAGACACACAGGGAAAGGGAGAGAGAGACATACAGAGAGAGGGAGGGAGAGAGACAAACAGGGAGGGGGAGGGAGAGACACACAGAGAGAGGGAGGGAGAGACACACAGGGAGAGGGAGGGAGAGACACAGAGTGAGGGAGGGAGAGACACACAGAGAGAGGGAGGGAGAGACACACAGGGAGAGGGAGGGAGACACACAGGGAGAGGGAGGGAGAGACACACAGAGAGAGGGAGGGAGAGACACACAGGGAAAGGGAGAGAGAGACATACAGAGAGAGGGAGGGAGAGAGACAAACAGGGAGAGGGAGAGAGAGACACACAGGGAGAGGGAGAGAGAGACATACAGACAGAGGGAGGGAGAGAGACAAACAGAGAGAGGGAGGGAGAGACACACAGAGAGAGGGAGGGAGAGACACACAGAGAGAGGGAGGGAGAGACACACAGAGAGAGGGAGGGAGAGACAAACAGAGAGAGGGAGGGAGAGAGACACAGAGAGAGGGAGGGAGTGACACACAGAGAGAGGGAGGGAGAGGCACACAGGGAGAGGGAGGGAGAGACACACAGGGAGTGCGAGGGAGAGACACACAGGGGGAGGGAGGGAGAAAAACACAGGCAGAGGGAGGGAGAGACACACAAGGAGAGGGAGGGAGAGACACACAGAGAGAGGGAGGGAGAGACACACAGAGAGAGGGAGGGAGAGACACACAGGGAGAGGGAGGGAGAGACACACAGAGAGAGGGAGGGAGAGACAAACAGCGAGAGGGAGGGAGAGACACACAGGGAGAGGGATGGAGAGACACACGGAGAGGGAGGGAGAGAGACACACAGAGAGAGGGAGGGAGAGACACACAGGCAGAGGGAGGGATAGACACACAGGGAGAGGGAGGGAGAGACACACAGGGAGAGGGAGGGAGAGACACACAGGGAGAGGGAGGGAGAGACACACAGGGAGAGGGAGGGAGAGACACACAGAGAGAGGGAGGGAGAGACACACACGCAGAGTGGGAGGGAGAGACTCACACACAGAGGGAGGGAGAGACTCACACAGAGTGTGGGAGGGAGAGAGACACACAGGGAGAGGGTGGGAAAGACACACGGAGATATGGAGGGAGAGACAAACAGTGAGAGTGATTGAAAGAGACACAGGGAGGGAGTGAGAGAGACACAGAGAGAGGGAGGGACAGAGGCACAAAGAGAGGGAGCGAGAGATACAGAGACAAGGGGAGGGAGAGACACACAGAAATAGGTAGTGAGAGAGACACACAGAGAGAGGGAGGGAGTGACACACAGAGAGAGGGAAGGAGAGACACACATGGAGAGGGAGGGAGAGACACAGGGAGAGGGAGGGAGAGACACACAGAGAGAGGGAGGGAGAGACACAGGGAGAGGGAGGGAGAGACACACAGAGAGAGGGAGGGAGAGACACAGGGAGAGGGAGGGAGAGACACACAGAGAGAGGGAGGGAGAGACACAGGGAGAGGGAGGGAGAGACACACAGAGAGAGGGAGGGAATGACACACAGAGAGAGGGAGGGAGAGGCACAGGGAGAGGGAGGGAGAGACACACAGAGAGAGGGAGGGAGAGAAACACAGAGAGAGGGAGGGAGTGACACAGATGGAGAGGGAGGGAGAGACACACAGAGAGAGGGAAGGAGAGACACACATGGAGAGGGAGGGAGAGACACAGGGAGAGAGGGAGGGAGAGACACAGGGAGAGGGAGGGAGAGACACACAGAGAGAGGGAGGGAGAGACACACATGGAGAGGGAGGGAGAGACACACAGAGAGAGGGAGGGAGAGACACACAGAGAGAGGGAGGGAGAGACACAGGGAGAGGGAGGGAGAGACACACAGAGAGAGGGAGGGAGAGACACACATGGAGAGGGAGGGAGAGACACAGGGAGAGGGAGGGAGAGACACACAGAGAGAGGGAGGGAGTGACACACAGAGAGAGGGAGGGAGAGAGACACACAGAGAGAGGGAGGGAGAGACACACAGAGAGAGGGAGGGAGAGACACACAGGGAGAGGGAGGGAGTGACACACAGAGAGAGGGAGGGAGAGACACACAGGGAGAGGGAGGGAGTGACACACAGAGAGAGGGAGGGAGAGGCACACAGCGAGAGGGAGGGAGAGACACACAGGGAGAGGGATGGTGAGACACACAGAGAGAGGGTGGGAGAGAGACACAGAGAGAGGGAGTGACAGAGACAGAGAGAGAGCGAGCGAGAGAGAGACTGAGAGAGGGGGTGAGAGATATAGAGAGAAAGGGAGGGAGACACACAGAGAGAGGGAGTGAGAGACACACAGAGAGAGGGAGTGAGAGACACACAGAGAGAGGGAGTGACAGAGACAGAGAGAGGGAGTGAGAGACACACAGAGGGAGGGAGTGAGAGAGAAACACAGGGAGGGGGAGGGAGAGACACACAGAGAGAGGGAGGGAGAGACACACAGAGAGAGGGAGGGAGAGACACACAGAGAGAGGGAGGGAGAGAGATTCACAAAGAGAGGGAGGGAGAGAGAAACAGAGAGAGGGAGGGAGAGGCACACAGGGAGAGGGAGGGAGAGAGACACAGGGAGAGGGAAAGAGAGACACAGAGAGAGAGAGAGTGAGAGAGACACAGAGAAAGGGTGTGTGAGAGACACAGAGAGAGGGAGTGAGAGACACACAGAGAGAGGGAGTGAGAGACACACAGAGAGAGGGAGTGAGAGACACACAGAGAGAGGGAGTAAGAGACACAGAGAGAGGGAGTGAGAGAGACACAGAGAGAGGGAGTGAGAGAGACACAGAGAGAGGGAGGGAGAGACACACAGGGAGAGGGAGGGAGAGACACAGAGAGAGGTTGGGAGAGAGGCACAGGGAGAGGGAGTGAGAGAGACACAGAGAGAGGGAGGGAGGGAGACACAGGGAGAGGGAGGGAGAGACACAGAGAGAGGGTGGGAGAGAGACACAGGGAGAGGGAGGGAGAGAGACACAGGGAGAGGGAGTGAGAATAACACACACAGAGAGGGAGAGACACACAGAGAGAGGAAGGGAGTGACACACAGAGAGAGGGAGCGAGAGACACCCAGAGTGAGGGAGGGAGCGGCAGACAGAGAGAGGGAGGGAGAGGCACACAGAGAGAGTGAGGGAGAGGCACACAGAGATAGGGAGGCAGAGACACACAAGGAGAGGGAGTGAGAGACACACAGGGAGAGGGAGTGAGAGAAACACACACACAGAGAGGGAGTGAGAGACACACAGGGAGAGGGAGGGAGAGACACACACAGAGAGGGAGGAAGAGACACACAGGGAGAGGGAGAGAGAGACACACAGAGAGAGGGAGTGAGAGACACACAGGGAGAGGGAGGGAGAGACACACAGGGAGAGGGAGGGAGAGACACACAGGGAGAGGGAGGAAGAGAGACACAGGGAGATGGAGGGATGGACAGACAGGGAGAGGGAGGGAGAGAGAAACACAGGGAGTGGGAGTGAGAGACACACTGAGAGAGGGAGTGAGAGAGTCACACAGAGGGAGGGAGGAAGAGACACACAGAGAGAGGGAGGGAGAGAAACACAGAGAGAGGGAGGGAGAGAGAAACACAGGGAGGGGGAGGGAGAGAGAAACACGGAGGGGGAGGGAGAGAGAAACACAGGGAGGGGGAGGGAGAGACACACAGGGAGAGGGAGGGAGAGAGACACAGGGAGAGGGAAAGAGAGACACAGAGAGAGAGAGAGTGAGAGAGACACAGAGAAAGGGTGTGTGAGAGACACAGAGAGAGGGAGTAAGAGACACACAGAGAGAGGGAGTGAGAGACACACAGAGAGAGGGAGTGAGAGACACACAGAGAGAGGGAGTGAGAGACACACAGAGAGAGGGAGTAAGAGACACAGAGAGAGGGAGTGAGAGAGAGACACAGAGAGAGGGTGGGAGAGAGACACAGGGAGAGGGAGTGAGAGAGACACAGAGAGAGGGAGGGAGGGAGACACAGAGAGAGGGAGGGAGAGACACAGAGAGAGGGTGGGAGAGAGACACAGGGAGAGGGAGTGAGAGAGACACAGAGAGAGGGAGTGAGAATAACACACACAGAGAGGGAGAGACACACAGAGAGAGGAAGGGAGTGACACACAGAGAGAGGGAGCGAGAGACACCCAGAGTGAGGGAGGGAGCGGCAGACAGAGAGAGGGAGGGAGAGGCACACAGAGAGAGTGAGGGAGAGGCACACAGAGATAGGGAGGCAGAGACACACAGCGAGAGGGAAGGAGAGACACACAGCGAGAGGGAGTGAGAGACACACAGGGAGAGGGAGGGAGAAACACACAGGGAGAGGGAGTGAGAGACACACAGGGAGAGGGAGGGAGAAACACACAGGGAGAGGGAGGGAGAGACACACAGGGAGAGGGAGGGAGAGACACACAGGGAGAGGGAGGGAGAGACACACAGAGAGAGGGAGGGAGAGACACACAGAGAGAAGGAGGGAGAGGCACACAAAGAGAGGGAGGGAGAGAGACACAGGGAGAGGGAGGGAGAGACACACAGGGAGAGGGAGTGAGAGACACACAGGGAGAGGGAGGGAGAGACACACAGGGAGTGGGAGAGAGAGACACACTGAGAGAGGGAGTGAGAGAGTCACACAGAGGGAGGGAGGAAGAGACACACAGAGAGAGGGAGGGAGAGAAACACAGAGAGAGGGAGGGAGAGAGAAACACAGGGAGGGGGAGGGAGAGACACACAAATAGACAGGGAGTGAGAGAGACACAAAGAGAGAGGGAGGGAGAGAGACACAGAGAGAGGGAGTGAGAGACACACAGAGAGAGGGAGGGAGAGACACAGAGAGAGGGAGGGAGAGTCACACAGAGAGAGGGAGGGAGAGGCACACAGAGAGGGAGGGAGGGACACACAGAGAGAGGGAGGGAGAGACACAGAGAGAGAGGGAGTGAGAGACACACAGAGAGAGGGAGTGAGAGACACAGAGAGAGGGAGTGAGAGACACAGAGAGAGGGAGTGAGAGACACAGAGAGAGGGAGTGAGAGACACACAGAGAGAGGGAGTGAGAGACACACAGAGAGAGGGAGTGAGAGACACACAGAGAGAGGGAGTGAGAGACACAGAGAGAGGGAGTGAGAGAGAGACACAGAGAGAGAGTGGGAGAGAGACACAGAGAGAGGGTGGGAGAGAGACACAGGGAGAGGGTGGGAGAGAGACACAGGGAGAGGGAGGGAGAGACACAGAGAGAGGGAGTGAGAATAACACACACAGAGAGGGAGAGACACACAGAGAGAGGGAGGGAGTGACACACAGAGAGAGGGAGCGAGAGACACCCAGAGAGAGTGAGGGAGAGGCACACACACAGAGAGGGAGTGAGAGACACACAGGGAGAGGGAGGGAGAGACGCACAGGGAGAGGGAGGGAGAGACACACACACAGAGGGAGGAAGACACACACAGGGAGAGGGAGAGAGAGACACACAGAGAGAAGGAGGGAGAGACACACAGAGAGAGGGAGGGAGAGACACACAGGGAGAGGGAGAGAGAGAGACACACAGAGAGAAGGAGGGAGAGACACACAGGGAGAGGGAGTGAGAGACACACAGGGAGAGGGAGGGAGAGACACACAGGGAGAGGGAGTGAGAGACACACAGAGAGAGGGAGGGAGACACACAGAGAGAGGGAGTGAGAGAGACACACAGGGAGAGGGAGGGAGAGACACACAGGGAGAGGGAGGGAGAGACACACAGAGAGAGGGAGGGAGAGAGAAACACAGGGATTGGGAGTGAGAGACACACGGAGAGAGGGAGTGAGAGAGTCACACAGAGGGAGGGAGGAAGAGACACACAGAGAGAGGGAGGGAGAGAAACACAGAGAGAGGGAGGGAGAGAGAAACACAGGGAGGGGGAGGGAGAGAGAAACACAGGGAGGGGGAGGGAGAGACACACAAATAGACAGGGAGTGAGAGAGACACAAAGAGAGAGGGAGGGAGAGAGACACAGAGAGAGGGAGGGAGAGACACACAGAGAGAGGGAGGGAGAGACACAGAGAGAGGGAGGGAGAGACACAGAGAGAGAGAGGGAGAGACACACAGAGAGAGGGAGAGAGACACACAGGGAGAGGGAGGGAGAGACACACAGAGAGAGGGAGGGAGAGTCACACAGAGAGAGGGAGGGAGAGGCACACAGAGAGGGAGGGAGATACACACAGAGAGAGGGAGGGAGAGACACAGAGAGAGAGGGAGGGAGAGACACACAGAGAGAGGGAGTGAGAGACACAGAGAGAGGGAGTGAGAGACACAGAGAGAGGGAGTGAGAGACACACAGAGAGAGGGAGTGAGAGACACAGAGAGAGGGAGTGAGAGACACACAGAGAGAGGGAGTGAGAGACACAGAGAGAGGGTGGGAGAGAGACACAGGGAGAGGGAGGGAGAAACACAGAGAGAGGGTGGGAGAGAGACACAGGGAGAGGGAGGGAGAGACACAGAGAGAGGGTGGGAGAGAGACACAGGGAGAGGGAGGGAGAGAGACAGAGAGAGGGAGTGAGAGACACAGAGAGAGGGTGGGAGAGAGACACAGGGAGAGGGAGGGAGAGACACAGAGAGAGGGAGTGAGAATAACACACACAGAGAGGGAGAGACACACAGAGAGAGGAAGGGAGTGACACACAGAGAGAGGGAGCGAGAGACACCCAGAGTGAGGGAGGGAGCGGCAGAGAGAGACAGGGAGGGAGAGGCACACAGAGAGAGTGAGGGAGAGGCACACAGAGATAGGGAGGCAGAGACACACAGGGAGAGGGAGTGAGAGACACACAGGGAGAGGGATGGTGAGACACACAGAGATAGGGAGGCAGAGACACACAGCGAGAGGGAGTGAGAGAAACACACACACAGAGAGGGAGTGAGAGACACACAGGGAGAGGGAGGGAGAGACACAAAGAGAGAGGGAGGTAGAGAGACACAGAGAGAGGGAGGGAGAGGCACACAGAGAGAGGGAGTGATAGACACACAGAGAGGGAGGAAGAGACACACAGGGAGAGGGAGGGAGAGACACACAAAGAGAGGGAGTGAGAGATACACAGAGAGAGGGAGGGAGAGACACACAGGGAGAGGGAGTGTGAGAGACACACAGGGAGAGGGAGGGAGAGACGCACAGGGAGAGGGAGGGAGAGACACACAGAGAGAGGGAGGGAGAGACACTCAGGGAGAGGGAGGGAGAGACACTCAGGGAGAGGGAGGGAGAGACACACAAAGAGAGGGAGGGAGAGACGCACAGGGAGAGGGAGGGAGAGACACTCAGGGAGAGGGAGGGAGAGACACACAGGGAGAGGGAGGGAGAGACACACAGAGAGAGGGAGGGAGAGACACTCAGGGAGAGGGAGGGAGAGACACACAGGGAGAGGGAGGGAGAGACACACAGGGAGAGGGAGGGAGAGACACACAGGGAGAGGGAGGTAAAGACACACAGGGAGTGCGAGGGAGAGACACACAGGGGGAGGGAGGGAGAGACACACAGGGAGAGGGAGGGAGAGACACACAGGGAGAGGGAGGGAGAGACACACAGAGAGAGGGAGGGAGAGACACACAGAGAGAGGGAGGGAGAGACTCACACACAGAGGGAGGGAGAGACTCACACATAGTGTGGGAGGGAGAGAGACACACAGGGAGAGGGAGGGAGAGACACACGGAGATATGGAGGGAGAGACAAACAGTGAGAGTGATTGAAAGGGAGGGAGTGAGAGAGACACAGAGAGAGGGAGTGAGAGAGACACAGAGAGAGGGAGTGAGAGAGACACAGAGAGAGGGAGCAAGAGATACAGAGACAAAGGGAGAGAGAGACACACAGAAATAGGTAGTGAGAGAGACACACAGAGAGAGGGAGGGAGAGACACACAGGGAGAGGGAGTGAGAGACACAGAGAGAGGGAGTGAGAGACACAGAGAGAGGGAGGGAGAGAGATACAGGGAGAGGGAGTGAGAGACACAGAGAGAGGGAGTGAGAATAACACACACAGAGAGGGAGAGACACACAGGGAGAGGGAGGGAGAAACACACAGAGAGAGGGGAGGGATAGACACACAGAGGGATGGAGCGAGAGACACACAGAGTGAGGGAGGGAGCGGCGGACAGAGAGAGGGTGGGAGAGGCACACAGAGAGAGGGAGGGAGAGACACACAGCGAGAGGGACGGAGAGACTCACAGGGAGAGGGAGGGAGAGACACAGAGAGAGAGGGAGGGAGAGACACACACAGAGAGGGGGTAAGAGACACACAGGGAGAGGGAGGGAGAGACACACAGGGAGAGGGAGAGAGAGACACACAGAGAGAAGGAGGGAGAGACACACAGGGAGAGGGAGGGAGAGACACACAGAGAGAGGGAGAGAGAGAGACACACAGAGAGAAGGAGGGAGAGACACACAGGGAGAGGGAGTGAGAGACACACAGGGAGAGGGAGGAAGAGACACACAGGGAGAGGGAGGGAGAGACACACAGGGAGAGGGGAGGGAGAGACACAGAGAGAGAGGGAGGGAGAGACACACAGAGAGAGGGAGGGAGAGAGAAACACAGGGAGTGGGAGTGAGAGACACACGGAGAGAGGGAGTGAGAGAGTCACACAGAGGGAGGGAGGAAGAGACACACAGAGAGAGGGAGGGAGAGAAACACAGAGAGAGGGAGGGAGAGACACACAGAGAGAGGGAGTGAGAGAGAACCACAGGGAGAGGGAGGGAGAGACACACAAATAGACAGGGAGTGAGAGAGACACAAAGAGAGAGGGAGGGAGAGAGACACAGAGAGAGGGAGGGAGAGTCACACAGAGAGAGGGAGGGAGAGGCACACAGAGAGGGAGGGAGAGACACACAGAGAGAGGGAGGGAGAGGCACAGAGAGAGAGGGAGGGAGAGTCACACAGAGAGAGGGAGTGAGAGACACAGAGAGAGGGAGGGAAAGAGAAACAGAGAGAGGGAGGGAGAGACACACAGAGAGAGGGAGGGAGAGGCACACAGAGAGGGAGGGAAAGAGAAACAGAGAGAGGGAGGGAGAGACACAGAGAGAGAGGGAGGGAGAGAGACACACAGGGAGAGGGAGGGAGAGACTCACAGGGAGAGGGAGGGAGAGAGACACACAGAGAGAGGGAGGGAGAGTCACACAGAGAGAGGGAGGGAGAGGCACACAGAGAGAGGGAGGGAGAGAGACACACAAAGAGAGAGAGTGAGAGAGACACAAAGAGAGAGGGAGGTAGAGAGACACAGACAGAGGGAGGGAGAGGCACACAGAGAGAGGGAGTGATAGACACACAGAGAGGGAGGAAGAGAGACACAGGGAGAGGGAGGGAGAGACACACAAAGAGAGGGAGTGAGAGATACACAGAGAGAGGGAGGGAGAGACACACAGGGAGAGGGAGTGTGAGAGACACACAGGGAGAGGGAGGGAGAGACGCACAGGGAGAGGGAGGGAGAGACACACAGAGAGAGGGAGGGAGAGACACTCAGGGAGAGGGAGGGAGAGACACTCAGGGAGAGGGAGGGAGAGACACACAAAGAGAGGGAGGGAGAGACGCACAGGGTGAGGGAGGGAGAGACACTCAGGGAGAGGGAGGGAGAGACACACAGGGAGAGGGAGGGAGAGACACACAGAGAGAGGGAGGGAGAGACACTCAGGGAGAGGGAGGGAGAGACACACAGGGAGAGGGAGGGAGAGACACACAGGGAGAGGGAGGGAGAGACACACAGGGAGAGGGAGGTAAAGACACACAGGGAGTGCGAGGGAGAGACACACAGGGGGAGGGAGGGAGAGACACACAGGGAGAGGGAGGGAGAGACACACAGGGAGAGGGAGGGAGAGACACACAGAGAGAGGGAGGGAGAGACACACAGAGAGAGGGAGGGAGAGACACACACACAGAGTGGGAGGGTGAGACTAACACACAGAGGGAGGGAGAGACTCACACATAGTGTGGGAGGGAGAGAGACACACAGGGAGAGGGAGGGAGAGACACACGGAGATATGGAGGGAGAGACAAACAGTGAGAGTGATTGAAAGGGAGGGAGTGAGAGAGACACAGAGAGAGGGAGCAAGAGATACAGAGACAAAGGGAGGGAGAGACACACAGAAATAGGTAGTGAGAGAGACACACAGAGAGAGGGAGGGAGAGACACACAGGGAGAGGGAGTGAGAGACACAGAGAGAGGGAGTGAGAGACACAGAGAGAGGGAGGGAGAGAGATACAGGGAGAGGGAGTGAGAGACACAGAGAGAGGGAGTGAGAATAACACACACAGAGAGGGAGAGACACAAAGGGAGAGGGAGGGAGAGACACACAGAGAGAGGGGGAGGGATAGACACACAGAGGGATGGAGCGAGAGACACACAGAGTGAGGGAGGGAGCGGCGGACAGAGAGAGGGTGGGAGAGGCACACAGAGAGAGGGAGGGAGAGACACACAGCGAGAGGGACGGAGAGACTCACAGGGAGTGGGATGGTGAGACACACAGAGAGAGGGAGGCAGAGACACACAGAGAGAGGGAGGGAGAGACACACAGGGAGAGGGAGGGGAGAGACACAGAGAGAGAGGGAGGGAGAGACACACACAGAGAGGGGGTGAGAGACACACAGGGAGAGGGAGGGAGAGACACACAGGGAGAGGGAGGGAGAGACACAGAGAGAGAGGGGAGGGAGAGACACACACAGAGAGGGGGTGAGAGACACACAGGGAGAGGGAGGGAGAGACACACAGGGAGAGGGAGGGAGAGACACAGAGAGAGAGGGAGGGAGAGACACACAGGGAGAGGGAGGGAGAGACACACAGGGAGAGGGAGGGAGAGACACACACAGAGAGGGGGTGAGAGACACACAGGGAGAGGGAGGGAGAGAGACACAGATTTTGGGAGGGAGAGAGACACAGAGAGAGGGAGTGAGAGACACACAGGGAGAGGGAGGGAGAGACACACAGGGAGAGGGAGGGAGAGACACACAGGGAGAGGGAGGGAGAGGCACACAGGGAGAGGGAGGGAGAGACACACAGGGAGATGGAGGGAGAGACACACAGGGAGATGGAGGGAGAGACACACAGGGAGAGGGAGGGAGAGACACACAGGGAGAGGGAGGGAGAGACACACAGGGAGAGGGAGGGAGAGACACACAGGGAGAGGGAGGGAGAGACACACAGAGAGAGGGAGAGAGAGACATACAGAAAGAGGGAGGGAGAGAGACAAACAGGGAGAGAGAGAGAGAGACACACAGGGAGGGGGAGGGAGAGACACACAAAGAGAGGGAGGGAGAGACGCACAGGGAGAGGGAGGGAGAGACACACAGAGAGATGGAGGGAGAGACACACAGGGAGAGGGAGGTAGAGACACACAAGGACTGCGAGGGAGATACAGACAGGGGGAGGGAGGGAGAGACACACAGGGAGAGGGAGGGAGAGAGACAAAGGGAGAGGAGTGAAAGACACAGAGAGAGGAGTGAGAATAACATACACAGAGAGGGAGAGACATGCAGGGAGAGGGAGGGAGAGACACACAGGGAGAGGGAGGGAGAGACACACAGCGAGAGGGACGGAGAGACTCACAGGGAGAGGGATGGTGAGGCACACAGAGAGAGGGAGTGAGAGACACGGAGAGAGGGAGTGAGAGATATAGAGAGAAAGGGAGGGAGAGACACACAGAAAGTGATAGTGAGAGACACACAGAGAGAGGGAGTGAGAGACACACAGAGAGAGGAAGTGAGAGACACACAGGGAGAGGGAGTGAGAGACACACAGAGAGAGAGAGGGAGAGACACACAGGGAGAGGGAGTGAGAGACACACAGGGAGAGGGAGTGAGAGACACACAGAGAGAGGGAGGGAGAGACACAAAGGGAGAGGGAGGGAGAGACACACAGAGAGAGGGAGAGAGAAACACAGGGAGTGGGAGGGAGAGACATACGGAGAGAGGGAGTGAGAGATATAGAGAGAAAGGGACGGAGAGACACACAGAAAAAGGGAGTGAGAGAGTCACACAGAGGGAGGGAGTGAGGGAGAAACACAGGGAGGGGGAGGGAGAGACACACAAAGAGAGAGGGAGGGAGAGAGACACAGAGTGAGGGAGGGAGAGACTCACAGAGAGAGGGAGGGAGAGACACAGAGAGGGAGGGAGAGAGACACACAGAGAGAGGGAGGGAGAGACACACAGGGAGAGGGAGGGAGACACACACAGAGAGAGGGAGGGAGAGGCACACAGGGAGAGGGAGATAGAGACACACAGGCAGAGGGAGATAGAGACACACAGGGAGAGGGAGGGAGAGACACACAGGGAGAGGGAGGGAGAGACACACAGGGAGAGGGAGGGAGAGACACACAGAGAGAGGGAGGGAGTGACACACAGAGAGAGGGAGGGAGAGACACACAGGAGAGGGAGGGAGAGACACACATGGAGAGGGAGGGAGAGACACACAGGGAGAGGGACGGAGAGACACACGGAGAGAGGGAGTGAGAGAGACACACACAGGGAGAGGGAGGGAGAGACACACAGAGAGAGGAAGGGAGAGACAAACAGGGAGAGGGAGATAGAGACACACAGGGAGAGGGAGTGAGAGAGACACACAGGGAGAGGCAGGGAGATACACACAGGGAGAGGGAGGGAGAGACACATAGGGAGAGAAAGGGAGAGACACACAGAGAGAGGGAGGGAGAGACGCACAGGGAGAGGGAGGGAGAGACACACAGAGAGAGGGAGTGAGAGACTCACACACAGAGGGAGGGAGAGACACACTGGGAGAGGGAGGGGAGAGCAAACAGGGAGAGGGAGGGAGAGACG